>JAMPIV010014559.1:0-70431 GCA_024509875.1 Oreohelix idahoensis
ATTTACAATTTATTTTGCCTGTCCATTCATAGCTTGTGGACAGGTCTTTGAAAATAAGGACAAGATAGTTTACAGAAAAGAACAATTAAAAATGTTGGGACAATCTGCCCAATAACTAAAAGTTATTATGTATTTATAAATGTCCTTCCTGTATGAAATATTACAGAGTTCACTTTATTTATCTAACGGGAGAGTCACTGTATATGAGGGCTGTAGTTCATCCTACCCCCATAAAATTCCTGTGTAATATTTTGAAACACAAGAAAATGTCAGAGATGTCCCAGATGTTTAACTCTTCACCTGGGAGTCCTTGTTGTAAGATAATTCAATGGGTAGTTGCAGAAATTTCAAGCTCAACACTCGCTAAAGCTCCTAATGGATAGTCGACAGCATATAAGTCTGGTTGGAGACTGGTTGGCGTTTATAACCACTCAGCAGGTTTCCTGTCACCAGCCGGCAACAGGAACAATAGACCCTCTTGTAAAGTGTCAATGTAAAGTGTGGTGTAAAGTGTGTTCTCTTTCTTCGGTAAAGCTCCACTATCAATCACTGTAGCATGTTGTTTGTGGTGCCACTACTGTATATGTCCATTGTAGTGTACCGAGTTGTTGAGATCATGCATGCTCCAGTCTACCCAGCTGTAAATGGGTAACTCACCCTAGTCCTGAGTTAGGGAAGGCAAAGGCAGCTGTAAGCAATAGTTTCCCTCTAAGGCTCCAGGGGGAGCAGGCCCTAAACTTGCTCAATTCAACCGACGCAGGATGGTGTATATATGGAGTGGAAGTGTAGAATGTCATTAACGCGAATGGTGGACTGTTCGTGTTCTGACCAATCTAAGCACTCATTCACTTGTGTCTACAAGGCACCAATGCAGACTGCTGGAATCTTTTTTACACAGTTTATTTAGACGCACACACTGGGACATAACGAGTAAATCATGGGTATATGTTGACACATCAATTTGCAGGCATACATAGTAGATCCCATGTCATGACACATTCATATATCATGGGTAGTACATCAATAGCTTCCAATGTTATCATACATTATGGCCGCATCCCCTATCTGACTAAACGCGTCAGTGAAGGCGGATCGGTAAGTAACTAAAGTTGCTTTATGTTCACAGTTTATATCATATTATGAAACCACGATAAGGGGTTTCTATCAAAATTGAGATCTCCTTGCCACTGTCCGAATAGTAAGATACATGCCCCGTTCTCTGGACAGTGATTCAAAAATATGATGACAGGAATGTAACATGGCCGCCTTCCTGAGTTGTCGCTCACTCACTCATAGGAGGGTATATATAAGCCAAAGTTAATTTGAAATGCATATGAATAATTTCCTAAAGTTTCTCCATACAGTTCTACAGTAATCCAGTTACTTCACGTAGACATAACTGCTGTATGGAAGCCCGTCATCTTCGTCGATACAAACATGACCCTAGCGTTGCGAAGCATAATATTCCAGCTAGGTCTAACCGACATGAGATCATCAAAAATAGGGTCTGGCATTACCTGGAGTCCGAATCATACATGATACCGTACATTAGGAGAGTCTCTAACACAAACTCTAGTAGAGACACAATCTCCTACAGAAGAAAAACCACTTCATAAATCATTTTTACTTAAGAATGTACCAGCCCTTGAAAATGCGTAACCCGCCATTGTAAACGGTACATCGGAACTCCTCACGACTTGTCAAGACAACTCATACTTCCGCTAGAGCGGCATAACAAGAATATAGTCCTGCCTACCCATCCAAAATATACAATATAGGACTGATTCTACTTGTACTAATAATATGTAATACATATGAATTCAGGCCATAAACATAATAAGCAAATTAATCTATTTTCTGGCCCGAACAAATAAGTACGGACATGAGTGCAATATCCATGCGCCGAATCAATATCAAGAACGATTACTCCTATAATCAAAAGTGTAAATCAATCATGAATTATCTAGCTTTACCATAGACAGCATTTTCATACACAAATGAATGAATGTCTATATCTTTTCCATATTAAATAGCCATATCGATTTTTGTAATATGTGCGTCAAAATATGCACGCAACAGATTACCACACCCCTCGGGGAAAAAAATGGTACATTTTTTTTTTTTTGAAATACATCTAGGAGCAACATACAATAGGCTCACAACACACCAATAACAATGCGCAGATGATAAGCATAAGTTTTATGACCTTAGAGAAAGTACTTCTCTAAGTATAAATATTTCCAGAGAGGTGTCACCAACGCATACTACAATATTAGCAATGACACAATTTCTACATTAGTTTATACATACATTTCATCTAAGATATCTTAACATCATGATCATCAAAGACGAAAAAAAACATTGAAAGATCAGCGGTGAATAAACATCAATGAACCGCTAAGTAGTGTTACAATCAATATATGATATATTCCATATGTGTACACATTTCAACATAGGAACAACTGTATCAAAGTTGTATAACAGTATAACAGTTATGAATCATGTGGGCATCTAGACAAAATATCTGCCATCACATTTTCTGACCCACGGATAGCTCGCACCGAAAAATAAAATGGCTGCAGAGCAATCGCGTATCTCGGTGATCTCGCGCTCTTCAGATTTTTACTCTGAATAGCCGTAAGAGCTTTCTGGTCAGTTTCCACGATGAAATGCGCGCCAAGAAGAAATCTTTGCAGTTTAAGGATTGACCAAACCATAGCCAATAATTCACGGTCTAGGACCGAGTAATTCTTCTCTGCGGCATTTAATTTCCGAGAAATATACATCACTGGATGCAGAGTTCCAGAGTACTCTTGCATTAGTGCTGCTCCAATCCCGGTGGATGAAGCGTCACTACGAAGAATAAATGTCTTATCCTTAGAAGGCAATACTAGGATAGGTGAAGTAGAAAACATAGTTTTAACCTTATCCAAAGAGGATTGACATTCTTGAGTCCAATGGACTACATTAGGAGACCCTTACTTGTATTATGGTCTTCTATTTTTAGGAACCCATGACCAACACGGTGTCCTAAGAAAGATATTTCGCTAAAACCAATACACGTTTTCGATGGTTTCGCTGTCAGGTTATGCTCGCGTAAGATAGACAATAGTTCATTTATCCCATTATAGTGATCGTTCCAAGTATCACTGAAAAGACAGATGTCATCAAGATACGCAATGACATCTGAGCGATGAGATAGGATTCGACGCATCATGCGTACGAATGTTGCAGGGGCGTTCATAAGACCGAAAGGCATGAAATTCCATTGGAATAGACCCCTAGGCGTCGAAAAAGCAGCAAACGGTTTGGCGTGTTCGGATAATGGAACTTGCCAATATCCCTTAGACAAATCGAGTTTAGTAAAGAAATGAGAATTCGATAGTCTCGTAAGTAGCTCTTCTAGTAAAGGCATAGGTTCAGCATCAAATTTCGTCACTTGATTCAATTTGCGATAATTCACGCAAAGACGTATGTTATTGTCTTTTTTTCGTACAATAACCATCGGCGAAGAATATGCTGATGTGGATGGTTCAATAATTTTTAACTCTATCATCTCATCCAACTCTTTCTCTACCTGTGCTTGAAAATGTATCGGGATAGAATACGGTCTGACTCTTATAGGACTATGGTCAGTAAGAATAATGTCATGTTGAATGACATCAGTTTGACCAGGAATGTCAGTAAGGACATCCTGAAATTGATCTAACATAGTAGAAACTTGTTTCTGCTCTCCTTGAGATAATTCGGGAGAAATTGCAACATCTTTCCATGATTCATTAGAGTGAAGAGGAATCATTGGAAAAGGTAGATTTACATCCGAGAAACTCGTTTCCTCATCCTGTATTACTGACAGAGATGAGTACTGTCCATGTTGGACTGGAAAATCGTCCGTTGCCTGGAAAACAGGTTGTAAATATTCCGGACGTTCATGGAATTCCGTGAGCATGTTGATGTGGAAGGTTTTACGCTTCCCGTCAATATCGACGATATAGTCAACATCGGAAACTTTTGATATTATATCGTACGGACCTTTCCAAGAAATAAGAAGTCTATTTTCCCTACAAGGTAGCAAGACAAATGCTTTGTCACCTGGACAAAGTTGTCGCAAGCATCTCTTTTTATTGGCAAATTCCCTTGCCTTCTGTTTCGCAAATTCAGAAGAAGCAGTTGCCAATTTGCATGCTTCAATAATCTTGTGTCTAAGTGCGATGACATATTCATAAGAGGATTTTGTGTCATCGACAATATTATCAGCAGTTATAAGATCATGAAGTAAGGACATAGGACCTCGCGGTTTCGCGCCAAAGACAAGTTCAAAGGGAGAAAATCCTGTATGTTCGTTGGCGACCTCTCTATATGCAAAGAGAGCCGCGGGTAAAACCCTATCCCAATCCTGAGGATGATCTTCTGTTATCTTACCTAGTAGGTTTTTCAGAGTTCTATTCAGACGTTCCACCATCCCATTGGACATAGGATGATAAATACTACTCAGCGATCTCTCTATCTTAAGAGTCGACATTACTTGAGACATGGTATCCCATATGAGTTGGGTACCATGGTCGGATAATATTTCTGCTGGAAATCCCAGACGAGAAAATATTAACCAAAGAGCATCTGCGACATCAGCAGTAGTTATGCTCTTTAGAGGAACAGCCTCCGGCCAACGTGTGCACATATCAACACACGTCAAAATAAATTGGTGTCCTCTAGCAGACTTTATCTTAAATGGACCAATGATGTCTATCGCCATTTTTTGAAGTGGTCGAATGGGAATGTCTGCAGCCTGAATAGGTGCATCATGGCGTGGACCTCTGGATTTAATCTCTTGACATACTTTACAAGATCGACAATAGATTCGTATGTCCTTATTCACAGCAGGCCAAAAGAAAGATTCAAGAACTCTAGTTTTAGTACGGGAAAAACCCATATGTCCAGCACACTGCGAATCATGAGCGTGCTGTAAGATTTTAACTCTCATATTTTTAGGCACAAGGATTTGAGAATGAATGGACTTAGCGGAGTCTTGTACCATACGTACAAGTACGCCATTCTTCATCGTAATCCAAGATTTACGATTTGTATCCTTATTCGGATCACCTTTTGTTGCCAGAGTAAAGAATTTCTTTAGAGTAGGATCATCTTCCTGCTGTTTTATAAAGGAATCATGGGAAATCTCCAAGGGATCATCTTGGATCTGCGCATCATTATCTTCAGAATGTGAAGATTGCGGACTATTAAGAGCTTGAGCCCTAGTAATTACTGCATTAGCAGATTGCATATTAACATTTTCCCAATTAGAAATTTGCTGTGGAGTGCATTCTTTCACTCCATGAATGCGACCGATGATAAGATCAGCGATCGGATTCGGCAAGAGACATGCTTGCACCTCTCCTGTAAAGAAAGGCGTAGCAATATTGATAATGGCAGTGGAGTACTTCTCCAATGTGCCACCAAATGTTACACATTTGACTACATTGCCTGTAGCTCGAGAAGGATTTACGAGTGATTGCCTCACTCCGATGGTAGTGCACCCCGAATCGAAAAGAATTAATACCGGAGTACCATCTATTAGGCCTCTATTGAAAACAAGAGCACCCCTTCCATTATGCGCGATTGACGCAGGGAGAGCGGGAAGCGGGTGACCGCAGCTTAAAGTAGAAACTGTGGTTGGATCGAATAATGTTTTGCATTGCGAACACTGAGATGCTCTAGCAAAATCGAAAGCGGAATTTGCTACACTATTTGAGTCTTTTTTATCATTATTCTGATTACCGGCGTCGTGGAACTCCTGTTGTGCAGAGTTAGCCTGGTAATAAGATTTACCATGTCTTTTGTGTTGTGATCTACCTCGGTTATAATTGTCTCTATAATTATTATTTCCTCTGTTATAACCCCTATTTGGGTTTGAATCATAATATTCATGATCATAATCATCACGCTCATTATACTGAGCATTCCTGTAATATTGTTTTTTTTTTGTCTCCATGAAGCACTTGGGTAGTTCCTATAGCTACTCCTTTTTCGAGAATTTCTAAAATTATGGGTACCCCTCGCGTGTCGAGGACTATCAGCCCGATTCCAGTTCTTCGAAGAAGAACCCTGATTTGAGTGGTTATCTTGGTTTTGATACTTATTCCAATTAACCTTTTTATCAAATTTATTTTTAGCTCCTTGGAATTGATGTGAGTAATTCTGATTATATTCTGTTGCCGAAGCAACAGGCATACTCTCTTTAATGTTAGAGTTACTAAGAATCATGTCAGGGTGTGCCGTGGCATACTGGTCACAATATTCTTCCATTTGCTTTAATGTACTAGGTTTACGCTCATGTAAGAACTCTAGGAATGCTTTATTTACCGAAGACATGACCTTGTCTCTTAGCAATAAATCCGTAAGACCATCAAATATTTTCTCTATTTTGGATAATTCAATCCATCGTGAAAGTGTAATTCGTGCTTTTGAGATGAATTCTGAGAATTCTACACCTACCTCAGGTCTCATTGTTTTAAACAAAAGACGATAACCTTCCTCAGGCAGCTGATATTTCTTTATCAGAGCTGCCCTAATAGCATCATAATTATCCTTGTCGGCCTCTTCAACGAAATATAACTTACTCAGAGACTCCCCTTTTAGATTTTCAGACAACTGATTCACATACTGTGATTTGTCAACATTATGAGCTCGACAAGCACGTTCAAATCTAGAAAGCCAAAATGTTATGTCATCACTGGCAGAGTTGAACGCTGGTACCTTGACCTTGTAAACAAAGGGTTTACCATTACCACTAGATGCCTGATTAACATTACTCATACTTGTCAATCTTAATTTCTCTAACTCAAATTCATGTTCTCTTATTGCTTTTCTCTCTTCAGCTTCTCTATCTAATCTTTTCTGTTCTGCAGCCGCTTCTAATTTTTTCTGTTCTGCAGCAGCTTCTAATTTCTTCTGTTCTGCAGCAACTTCTAATTTTTTCTGTTCTGCAGCAACTTCTAATTTTTTCTGTTCAGCAGCAACTTCTAATTTTTTTCTGTTCAGCTGCAGCAGCAGCTTCTAATTTCTTCTGTTCTGCATCAAATCTCCTTTCCTCCACTTGCATCTGCAATTTCTTTAGTTCAGCAGCAGTATCAGCTTCTTTTTCTAATCTTTTTTCTTCAGCCAGAGCTTTTCTCTCTTCAGCAGCAGCAGCAGCAGCAGCAGCTTTTCTCTCTTCAGCAGCAGCAGCAGCTTTTCTGTCTTCAGCAGCAGCTTCTAATTTTTTTTCTTCTATTTGAAGTTTTCTCTCCTCAGCCGCAGCTTTTCTTTCCTCAGCTTGCATCTGCAATCTGAAATTCTCAGCATCTATCTTCTTTTGTTCAACTTCTGCTTTCAGTACTTCTGACTTTAATGCAATAGCAAATTGAGCAGTTGTCCATTCTTCTAACTCTTTCCCAGTCTTATCAAGAGATTTTCCTTGTGCAATAAAGTAATCTAATGTAGACATCTTGTCTTCTTAAATCAGAAACCTGAAAAAGTAAATAAATTACCTTATTTCACTTTAATGGGAGACAAGTCTATACCATAGACTTAGTCTTAGTGAAAAACTTGTATGGTTATTTTGTTTATAATAACCAATGATAACTAGAGTACCTGTGGACAACAATAACTGTATATCTCAAATACTGTGGGAGACAAGCCTTACAAAGGTCTTGTATACCTTAATGTAATCAATGATCACTTGAGTACCTGTGGAAAATAATATTTCCTATACCAATCACTTTGGGAGACAAGCCTTACAAAGGTCTTGCTATGTCATATGTCAACTAAAGACATTACAAAGGACAAACAAGAAAAGACAATCTGAAAACATTTGCAGAGATCAAATTAAATTAAATAGGAGAAATGAAAAAAAAATGATCACAGAATCTGTGATGATAACTGCAATAAGATAACAAGACAAATAACGCCACAGTGTATAAACATAAGGGTGTAAAGAACTGAAATGAAAGGAAAGATGAGACCTACAATTATACATACAAATCAAGCAAAAATAAAGAACAGAAAAATATTACAAATACAAATATGAACACAGTCGTCACAGCTAACCAAATATTTGCAAACTATGTTGCATGCAAATTTCAATTAAGAAATTGCTCCCTATAGAACGCCAGAACAAGACCAATATCACTTGGTATTTCCTGTTCTAGTCACCTCCCATCCAGGCCCGCGAACACATAACAATCACACATATAAACAAATAATATATAAACATAAATACACATAAATCATAAATGTGTGCATTATATAATGAAATGTGTTGCATTTGCAATGTATTGTACTGTATGCTCAGTTTTAACAAATTAGACTACCACTTTATTGAGTAATAGATTTGCTTTCTAACTGTTACACTGTCCAATTTTTTTGAGCACATTAGAAGATCCAACGATGAAATTTGCACTTTATGTTCAACATTGCTCTTCTATTTCAGCAGGATAAACAATCACTAGTTTAGAACACTGACTGTACTGTGCCAAATGTCAACAAGTGCTGACCCAGATATTGCTACACTTGTCAGAACAGGTCAAGCTGACATTGATTGTACAGCTGTCCTACTGGTGTTGATGTGGTCAAACAAATGTTCTTGCAACTGTAAAATGTGATTCTCAACACAACAAGACTGCGTAGGCTGGACCCAGGAATCTGGCCCACCACTGTAAAGTGTCAATGTAAAGTGTGGTGTAAAGTGTGTTCTCTTTCTTCGGTAAAGCTCCACTATCAATCACTGTAGCATGTTGTTTGTGGTGCCACTACTGTATATGTCCATTGTAGTGTACCGAGTTGTTGAGATCAGGCATGCTCCAGTCTACCCAGCTGTAAATGGGTAACTCACCCTAGTCCTGAGTTAGGGAAGGCAAAGGCAGCTGTAAGCAGTAGTTTCCCTCTAAGGCTCCAGGGGGAGCAGGCCCTAAACTTGGTCAATTCAACCGACGCAGGATGGTGTATATATGGAGTGGAAGTGTAGAGTGTGATTAACGCGAATGGTGGACTGTTCGTGTTCTGACCAATCTAAGCACTCATTCACTTGTGTCTACAAGGCACCAATGCAGACTGCTGGAATCTTTTTTACACAGTTTATTTAGACGCACACACTGGGACATAACGAGTAAATCATGGGTACATGTTGACACATCAATTTGCAGGCATACATAGTAGATCCCATGTCATGACACATTCATATATCATGGGTAGTACATCAATAGCTTCCAATGTTATCATACATTATGGCCGCATCCCCTATCTGACTAAACGCGTCAGTGAAGGCGGATCGGTAAGTAACTAAAGTTGCTTTATGTTCACAGTTTATATCATATTATGAAACCACGATAAGGGGTTTCTATCAAAATTGAGATCTCCTTGCCACTGTCCGAATAGTAAGATACATGCCCCGTTCTCTGGACAGTGATTCAAAAATATGATGACAGGAATGTAACATGGCCGCCTTCCTGAGTTGTCGCTCACTCACTCATAGGAGGGTATATATAAGCCAAAGTTAATTTGAAATGCATATGAATAATTTCCTAAAGTTTCTCCATACAGTTCTACAGTAATCCAGTTACTTCACGTAGACATAACTGCTGTATGGAAGCCCGTCATCTTCGTCGATACAAACATGACCCTAGCGTTGCGAAGCATAATATTCCAGCTAGGTCTAACCGACATGAGATCATCAAAAATAGGGTCTGGCATTACCTGGAGTCCGAATCATACATGATACCGTACATTAGGAGAGTCTCTAACACAAACTCTAGTAGAGACACAATCTCCTACAGAAGAAAAACCACTTCATAAATCATTTTTACTTAAGAATGTACCAGCCCTTGAAAATGCGTAACCCGCCATTGTAAACGGTACATCGGAACTCCTCACGACTTGTCAAGACAACTCATACTTCCGCTAGAGCGGCATAACAAGAATATAGTCCTGCCTACCCATCCAAAATATACAATATAGGACTGATTCTACTTGTACTAATAATATGTAATAGATATGAATTCAGGCCATAAACATAATAAGCAAATTAATTTATTTTCTGGCCCGAACAAATAAGTACGGACATGAGTGCAATATCCATGCGCCGAATCAATATCAAGAACGATTACTCCTATAATCAAAAGTGTAAATCGATCATGAATTATCTAGCTTTACCATAGACAGCATTTTCATACACAAATGAATGAATGTCTATATCTTTTCCATATTAAATAGCCATATCGATTTTTGTAATATGTGCGTCAAAATATGCACGCAACACCTCTGCAACAAAAGGACACCCTGGCCTTTTATCTCTGATCATTTATTCTAACACTTAATTTCCTACGTGGGTATGGGGTCAGCCTCGCGTGCCTTACAAATGCACTTACCCCGATTTGTGCAGGACTCCCACCTGGTTGTGACCACACCTCAAGTCCTTATAGTAGATACGCCACTGTACGTTCACATACTTTTCCTCCATACAATAATGTGGAGAAACCACATTTCCTGTGATATGATCTTCTCTTCTTTTCTTTACACTTATATTTGCTTCAGGCATGTTAAACAGTGTTCATTGAACACAGAGGCTTGCTAAACTATTTTAATACAATAATATGTCAATATAATTATAACAACATACATCAGTCAGATACCGTTTAATGTTTGGACTCAACAATGTCTGCTTCCGACATGTCCTTCACTTTTTCCCCAATTGCAGTATCTAACTTTGTAGTTGGACCAAACATATTAAATTTCATAAAATATCCTTACCACAATCAAGAAATATATAAACAAATGACGCTGATATGGTGAAGAAATGGCCTCAGCTTCCTCCGAACTGCACAGACTGTGAATTTATTCTTTATTTAAGTTTAAAATTAACACAGCTGTTTTTCAGCGTATCTGTATACAAATTTTAGTTCAACTGGCAATGAATAGTCAAAGCCTTTTGCTAATATTTACCAGCACTAGCCAATCGTAACGTTCTACTACTTGAATTCAAATGCAGTTTCAATGAAAAACCCAAAATAATTTTGAATAACTGGTGGTCGATTGGCTAGTCTGCTCTAGTCATGCCCAATACAAAAAGATATTACGTTTAGGATTACATTTCTCCTACCGCTCCCCTTTCCCATTCATACTCTGTTCACCCTAAGCGAATTTGAATGTACCTCCCTGCCTCTTTTTCCAGCTCGCGTCCCCCTAACGTTACCAAAAAACATGAGCAGGAACGCCAGTGTGTCTGGTCGTGTGTTCTTAGATATTAGTATTTCTTCAATAACTTCTCTAATACTGGGACTATGATATTATTTAAAGTACATTCTTACTCAGCTAAATCTACGTCATACTATCATATAATTCTTATGGGGAACTTCATAATGGTTTAAAATTTCCATTTTTTATCATCGTCGATCGTCAACTAACATTTTGTACAAGTCCGCCATCTTTCCTCTCCTTCGTCTCGCGAGCATGTATTTTTCAAATAACTTCTTGTTTTAGTTACGTCAGAAATGCTACCACTAGGAGGAAATAAAACTGTCTGCGTGGTTATGCCTTGGCTGGCTTTTCCGCAGTGTGAATATATGCGTTGCAGACTGTGTCAGCGAAGCGGGGTGTAGAGGATGCGGGTTTAAAAATTTGCTTTACTAGTTAGCATTGTATCGTGTAATACTACCAAAAAATGTAAGGATTACTACTAATTTTGCTACAAAGTTGACAGAAAGTGTTACTTCAGATAGCTATATTGCGGTATGCTTCCGCCAATAGTTAATTGTAAGGCTAGACTACTAAGTGTATACAGCAGATTGGGCAAGAGTTAAATATTAGTAGTGTTTCTCGAAAACGAAACTAAAGCGTGTCAGACTTTTTCCGTGAAATCGTTCTATAGTCTTAGCATTGTGCAAAAAGCAGCGCTGCTGGCTTCCAAGATGCCAACCGTCAGACACATGCGGGCTAATGTATTTATTATCGTTTTATGCCTAAATCGTACTGAATTGAGCGTTTATTCTCGCATATTTTGCTACACACCTCCCATCCTAAAACATGCATTCATTTGCAGGTTATAATATGCGAGATAACTTAGCTCCATGAAGTCTTACTCATTTTTCTGATCATCATAAGGATGTCTGCTCAGAAATTCTGCACCAACGTTCAAAGGGCCGGGAATGTATTCTATCAAAAATGAGTATGGTTGCAACAAGAGAGACCATCTCAATAATCTAGAATTTTCATGCTTGGCCTGTGACAAGAACACGAGGGGGGAATGATCCGTTTGGACTACAAATGTCCTGCCATATAAATAAATCTGGAATTTCTTTATCGCCCATATTAAAGCGAGACATTCTTTTTCACTGGTTGAGTAATTTTTTTTCCGCCTTGTTCAACTTGCGGCTAGCATAAGCGACTTGGTTCAATTCCCCATCTTGTGAGGAGGACCTTTGCAATAATGTAGCGCCCAGGCCTACATTGCTTGCGTCACTTCTCACAATAAATTCTTTAGTCAAGTCAGGCAATTGCAACACTGGCCTGCTTGTAAGCTTATCTTTTAACTCCTGGTAAGCCAATTCACACTGTGCTGTCCAAATTATAGTATCAGGTTGACCTTTGCGAGTTAAATCGGTCAAAGGAGCACATATAGAGTTAAAATGTTTGATATACTTTTGGTAAAAACCACACAGAGACACGAAAGATCGCACATCTTTTTTTGTTTGTGGTCTAGGTGCTTTTTTTAATTTTTCCAGATTCTTGGGATCAGGGGTCATGCTACCCTGATGTACTGTATGTCCCAAGAATTCCAACTCTTTACAACCAATACAGCATTTTGTTGGCCTAGCGGTTAGGTTAGCCTCTCTGAGTCTATCAAACAGCATATTCAAAGAGGTAACGTGTTCCTCAAATGTTTCTGCAGCAATGAGGATATCATCCATAAAATTCGAAATACATGGATTTTTCAAGGGATCCAGCAATTTTCGCATCATCCTAGAAAACACGCTCGGGGCATTTTTCAAACCAAATGGTAACATGTTGAACTCATAATGACCTTCCGAGGTGCTAAAGGCTAAATAAGGTCGAACCTCAGGCTTTACTGGAATCTGGTAATAGCCTTTGCTAAGATCCACCTTAGAAAAATATTTTGCTTTGTTCAGCCTGGCAAAAAAGTTGAGTAGTATCACGTAATGGATCCACCTGACCTTCTGTGACAGCATTCAGTTTCCTGTAATCTATGCACAGTCTATGTTCTCCTGATGGTTTCCGCAACAAAACTACACAGGAACTGTAAGGAGACTTACTGTGAGAAATAATCCCTTCTTTTAACAGATAATCAATCTCCTCTTTCAAAGCTTTTTCCTTAGCGAACGGAATAGAATATTTTGCTACAATAGCCCATTCCCCAATCAGTTTACTCGAATAATGTTTCCATTTTTGTAATCCAATATCTACTACTTAACCGATAACTATCTGTTCACTTTCATGTCTTCGTTCCCATGATTCTACACGCCTCCTTCTACCAGGATATCATCCTTCATTCCTTTGCTACCCATCAGCTTTCTAACACTACCAGGATATTATTTTTCATTACTTTAACTACCCGTCAGATTTCTAACACTACCAGGATATCATCCTTCATTACTTTAACTACGAATCAGATTTCTAACACTACCAGGATATCATCCTTCATTACGTTAACTACCCCTCAGATTTCTAACACTACCAGGATATCATCCTTCATTACTTTAACAACCCATCAGATTTTTAACACTACCAGGATATCATCCTTCATTATTTTAACTACCCATCAGATTTCTAACACTACCAGGATATCACCCTTCATTACTTTAACTACCCATCAGATTTCTAACACCAGCTTTGTAAAACCACATAACTTGGGTTGTCACTGATCCCCTAGCTTTACTATTTTATAATCCATGATTTGCATCCAGACAACACGTTCTCTTAAAAAAAAATTAGCAGTGAACCAATAATTGTGATAACGTTCTCCTCAGTTTTAGTTAAACAGTATACGTGAAAAGAAAATAGCCACTGACATTGGTATCTCTCTACAAGACAAGATTAATAGAGTTATCTCTGTTTTGTTCTTTCTCTTTGGTGTGCCATGCTCACATGCTAGAGACTCAACACAGAGAATGTGTTACATTTATCACCCCATCCCGATGTCAAGTATTTACTGTACTTCTGTAGCAGTAGTTTTTGTAACAATATGTAGTACATTATGAGATTGTTAGCATTTCCCTCTGCCGTTGTTTTAGTTGTCTGTTATAAGACGCTGGTAAAAATGGTCTTATTTTTGTATCTTCAGAGATCTGGATTCTGCGAGGTCTACAATAAAATTTAGTTCACTCACATATGAACGTTTAGATAATGTTTTAATAATAGCACTGACTCCATGTCGTCCTGATTAAATAAATATTATACATACTCTATACTGTCCAGAGTTTAGAAAAAATATACGGATACGGACCACAGACTATTTATTCATTCATTCATTTATAACCCTCCACTCCCAAAGGAGAATTGGCCTTCAACAAATACATGCCAAGTTCTCCTGTCACGTGCCATCATCTTAAGTTCTTTCCACGTTTTCCTCATCATTTTTACCTCTGTTTACAGCTCCTCTCTCCATGTACTTCTTGGTATACCTCTGCCTCTCTTGCCCTGGGGGTTCCAGAACAAGGACTGCCTTGTAATGCTATCAGCAGGTTTCCTTAGTGTGTGTCCTATCCGTCGCCATCGTCGTCATCTCAACTCTTTTTTCACTGGCACTTATCTAGTTCTTGTCATCAGTTCCACGTTGGTAACCTTGTCATACCATTTTAATCCCTCTATTCTACGCAAGCACCCATTTATGAAAGTCTGTAGCTTTTTGGTTGTTGTCTTTGTTGTTCTCCATGTCTCAGAGCAATTCAATAGGGCTGACTTCACATTTGAGTTGAAGATTCTTATTTTCGTGTTCGATCCGATTTCTCTTGATCTCCATATATTTCCCAATGCAATGAAAGCTCCTCTTGCTTTTTGTATTCTTATTTTGATATCACTGTCTGTCCCTCCAACTTTGTCTATATTGCTGCCAAGATATGTGTACGATTCTACATCTTGTATTGGTGCTTCTTCAAGTTCAACCCTGTTATCATTACCTGCATTAATTCTCATTATCTTTGTCTTTTCTCTGTGTATTTTCAGACCCAATTTCTGTGACCTCTCAAAGAGGGTTTTCAATTTGTCCTGCATCTGATTACGATTATGGGACAGAAGAGCCAAGTCATCAGCAAAATCCAGATCATCCAACTGCTTAGTCAGAGTCCACTGGATTCCATTTCTGTTGTGTGTTGTCGATGTTCTCATAACCCAGTCTATTGCTAGTAAGGAAAGAAATGGAGACAAGTGGCATCCCTGTCGCACTCCTGTTCTTATCCAAAACGGTTCTGTAAGCTGTCCGTCATGAAGAACTCTGCATGTCGTGTCTTCTTATGTATTCTTTATTAAATTAATGATCTTCAGGGGAACTCCATAATGCCTCCTCAAATTTCAAAGTGATTCTCTGTCCACACTGTCAAATGCTTTTTCGTAGTCCACAAATCCGATGTATAGTGGTGAATTCCATTCCAGACTTTGTTCAACTATTATTCTCAAAGTGGCTATCTGGTCTGCACAGGATCTGTTTTGTCGAAAACCTGCTTGTTCATCTCTTAGTTTCTTGTCTATGGACTCTTTTAATCTCTCGAGGATAATCCTGTCTAATACTTTTCCTTGCACTGATAGTAACATTATTCTTCTATAATTGGTGCATTCTTGTAAGTTTCCCTTCCTAAGCAACTTAACCAGATATCCTTCCTTCCATTTTGCTGGTATCTCTTTTTTTTTCCAGACTTTACCAAGTAATTTATATAACACACAGACTATTTAAAATATAGAAATCTCATTATATAACTGCTCGCCGTGTAGGTTATGGAACCGTTAAACAAAGTCTATTCTAGTTATATTATCTAACTCAAGTACCGTATGATCTTCACATTATAGAAATAATGCATCCATCTCTCAAGATTATAGATATATTGTACCCTACAATATTCAAATCTTAGCAAGAAGCAGCCCTCAACACTCTCTAGATTATACAAATATTGTTCTCCAAACGATTATAGAAATATTGCACCGCTTACACTTCATATTTTTTGAAGACGTGTACATTATGCATTAGAAATCATAGAAAATGTACACGCCCCTACTCGCCAGATAACAAAAGTCTTGAACAATATTTCCATAGGCTAGATATTATGTGGTTCTCAATGAACTGAAGACTTTGACTAGGAATAAATAACATTTTTTATTTTTATTTTAGAAAATCATTTTTTATTTTTATTTTAGAAAATCATTTTTTTGTCCTAGAGAAAATCTACAAATGATCTGCCAAAAATTGTAAGTTACAAAATATTCTTATCTCTAGTCTACACATTTTGCTAATTATGTTTTCTTACAAATATACGTTGCTTTTTGAGAACTAAAACTGATTTTATACAGTCTGTTATTGGGCAGTCAGTCCACTCTATGTCTGTTGTATAACAACTATAAATCTTTATTTCTGACCCACATAAAAAGACGTTTAATATAAAATGATGAATCACGTATATGTTTCCTCCATAACTCTGAAAGTCACCAGTGATTGACTCGTCTATTGTTGAATCCTCTTCCAAACTATGGTTTATAATTCAACTTCACTCCCCTATATCAGTCTACTGTCAGTTTAGTTCAGATTTGTCCACCACAAAGTATATCTTCACTCTCAAGGGTTATATTGCTGACACTGTTCGCTGGTCTCAGCCAGGATATCATTGCTCATTACTTTTGATGTGAAAGTCTTGTCTGATTGGTTAAGAGGTATATATATATATATATATATATATATATATATATATATATATATGTATATATATATATATATATATATATATATATATATATATATATATATATTTTTTTTTTTTTTTTTTCTTAACCAGCGGCACTTAGGCTTTCAGCCCTTCGGCCCAATGACATGTCATTGCGAGGCTGGGGAACCTGAGGACTTTCCTTCCAACCCGGTCAGGAGCTTCGCTCCTTCCCATCCACAGAGGGTTTATCACAGGAGCCGTTCAGGCTGTTCAGTCAAATTTCCGGCCGTAAACATTTCTTCAAACGCCGACGCCCGGGTTTGAACCATGAACACCTGGTCGCCAGTACAACGCCGAAGCCATTACACCAGCGCGGCTCCATATATATATATATATATATATATATACTCCATATATAATATCAGTATATATATAATATATATATATATATATATATATATATTGTAAAATCATCAACTGTAAATATACTTCTCCGTTTATATCATCTTCTAAAACTCATCATTAAATTCATAATTTAGATAGAAGTAAATAAAGAGGATATATTAATTGTATTCAACAGCTTTATTCATTCAGTAATGTTGAAGTTGAGTGTGTTGAATTGTTAGCACTAGTAGTCACACAGCGGGGTGGCATAGTAAGATCTGACTGTTCTATTTCAGTTCCAGATACTTTCGCAGCCGTGACTATTGCGTGATACCAGTGTACGCCTCTGTCACTGAGACCTCATACATTCTGGAGAGTCATATTATTCTATTCCTTCTCCAACACTATCATCACATCTTAAAAAACCTTACGCTACAGCAACATGGGATAGATTAATTGTACATACATACAACATTGCGTGTAACTCGGGGAAAGATGCTTTTGTGTTAATTACCAAGTGTGACCGCTTGACATACACTACCATTAATACGTGTTAAAAACCACATACAATGAGAATAACAACGTTAAAAGCAGTTAAGACATTTGTGCACAAAGCACAGTATCATGAAAAGTTAACGGCTTTGAGAGAAGCATTGTAAAGCTGTCCCAGAACAACACAATAGTAAATGCATGTTTTTGAATAGAACATTTTGTGAATGTGAGAGTTGCTAATCTGGGTATTTTCCGTTGTTAGAGAGAGAGAGACGTGTGGAAAAAGTCGAAAAGCTGAGAAAACGTGTGGAAATGTAGATAACTGTTCCGTGTGAATGTGATAAACGAGCGCAAAGGCCTTATTGCTCTATCTTTTCCTACAACTTTCGTATTATATTTTCCCCGATATTTGCTCTTTCATCCCACATTTGCGATCCCACATTTGCTATTTCGTCGTTGTGATTACTCGCGACCGGTATCTAGAGAACCACACTTGTTCTTTCATCGGGGGAAATAAAGTCCTTTAATTGAGTCCCCATACCTGGCATTATCGTTTGAAGCCCACATTGCATCGTGATAAATCTGGCAAAAACACATCTGGCCATCCCAATCATACATCTGGACAAGCTGTAATTTCTGTGGACCATTGTCATCTTTGCGGCTAGCGACGAGTCACCACATTGGACACCCAGATTGGCCAGGTGAAAACGTCTCATGCTGTAATGGTGTTATCTTTGGTCGGCCGCTGTTCAGACAAGCGTAGGGTTACCACATTGGACGCCCAGCTTGACCAGGTGAACAATAAACAATCAGAGAGTAAGGTGACAGCAATTTGACAGCACTTTTGCATTAGCCCGCCAATTATCTCCATACCTGTTTGTCAAACCACACCCACGTTTGGACTGACAGGGGACAAGAGCGATCCTGTGAATTAGTGACCAGAGGGGCTATTAAGGATTGGTTGGTATGGGCGGAGCTGGATGTCAGGGATCCAAAAACCACATTGGACTTCCAGAAATATAATACCGTGTAGCTTGCTAGAGGAAGGAGTCCAGTTTTTACATTGTGAGGAAGAGATTAAACCAAAAAACGCCTAGCCTAAATACACGTGTTTATTCAGAGTGGATATAATTCGGTTCTGTGATTAATTGTGTTCTTAAAGGATTTTGCGAAGGGAAAAGAAGTTCATCAGAAGTCTGAGTCTACACGCAGCGTGTCTGACGTCTAACCAGAAATAAGTTATCAAAAACGGACTTTTGGCTAGCAGAATTCGCCATAGGACATCTTTCATTCCTCAATTAAAAGGAATATTGTCTCACCTACAAGTCAGAAGGTGGACGCAGCATTTTTTGTCACCATATACTGCTGGCTCACAAGCTCAATACAGAGTTATTGCAAGTTCAATACAGAGTTATCACAAGTTCAATACAGAGTTATCATAAGTTCAAATCACTCGAAAGATCATTATTATCTGAAGTCAAGCACAAGAGCTCAAAGTGGAATCTCATATTTATACCAAATGCAACACACTCTAAAGCACATTCTATGAAGCAGACTCTAAAGTATATTTTACGAATCACGACTACATACGCACGGTTATGAGTCTACATATCACTAACATTTCGTGAAGATATCCAGTCTGGACAGTACACTCGGGAGATTAGACAACAGACCTTTTGTTCATATGACAGCTATTAACTGTTGATCAACACTACAGAGATATACTCAAACAGGGAAGGAATATATATCTCTCGTCAACGTTCTCAGTCCGACGACAGTTTTCATCAGAATGTCCTCGGCTTAGAGATACCCCACTCGACATAACGTATAACAACTTGGGACAGTGTATGCATACATGTGAATCTTCATTTCAATGCGAAGCATTTAGAGACACATGGACTGTGTAAAGTACTCACCATTTTGGAACACGTATCATCATCATTTCGCTTTGCACCAGTTCATTCTTAATTAACTACTACTTAATTAACTGCAGTTTTATTATCTCATCTGTGTGTTTTGCGTGAATCGTCTTTCACCATCATCACGTTCTAACCATTACTAACCCTATATGTGTGGATATTTCATTAATAAACCCAACGATCGTTTGATCATTATCTAGTTTGTTAATGTATCACTCGTGCTGTCGGTGTTACATATTCACCTATAGGAACATTTCTATACTCAGATGAGGTTGTGGGCTTTTTCTTTTACGGGATCTAAGGGCAAAAATTAAGGTCGTGGGGAAACAGAACTCTTTCCATAATTAATTAGAAAAACTATCCAGTGGAAATCATTCGCATTCCTGTCTTCTTGTCCTTATCTCGAATAGGTCTTTATTCTTTCTTAACGAGCCAATTTCTAGAGACCTTATACCTAATATCTCATAGACTATTCCTGGCAAAAAGTACTGTCGTAGTTGCCCCAGTACTCACCACACGACAGTGAAAAAGAAAGCATCGTGTGAAAATTGTCAGGAAAAGAGAAGAAATAGTATAAAAAGGAGAGACGTGGGCGACAGACAGGCTTTTACAGATTTTTAGGATTCATTAGGCGAGAGGATTTTACAGATAGTGTTACGTGAACTTCGTCTTTGAGATTATCAAGACAAGTTTTTAAACTTGACAAGTTTTCAAGTTAGACAAGTATTTTTAAGTAGAAATGTTTTTATTTTATTCTATTGGATATATTATTCCTGTGGATATACACTTTCATTTTGGATACTCACTATTTTGTATAAGCGTAAGAAACAAGTACTTCACCATTGTGTCAATAACATTGCTGTTCTAATGACGTTAATAAACTATATTTTATTTTTCTACATTGCTGAGTTTTCTTTGGAACGTTACAGTGGATTAATTTGACAAACCATTTTTCGAGGTATTGCTTTTCACTAAACCTAAAAGGGTAAGAACGGACTTTGGGTAGAAGAATAAACTAAGGTCAGGAATTTCCATCTCGGGCGAAAGGCCTGTAACCACTTAAACCAGAACGTACAAAGAGTTAGCTCACGTCAAAATATTTACCTGCGCACAACACCATTAACTGAACTGACCCCGGCCACACACGTATTATATTGGCACCGTTACCAGCCCTTTTCTTTAGTGAAAGAATACTATAAACATTGACGCTGCGACCAGCCCTTCTCTTTAGTGAAAACATACTGACTTTGCCACGCGACCAGCCCTTTTCTTCAGTAAAAGCAGACAGTTTTTTAGTGATAGCAGACAGGCCTAATCACTAATCACTATCATGGATCCACAAACGTTGCAACAGCAGACGTTCGAACAGCCTAAGAAGCTTCAAACTTAGGCGATGAACTTGCAGAACTATGACACAACCATCGAATACATTGCCCTAACCCTCAATACATGTGCTGACCTGCTTTCTAGAATTCCATATCCTGACAACCCGACACAGAGTAACGAAAATGAAGCAGCTGCAACAGACATATATGACAATGATAGACAAATAAACGTCATAATTCAAACCGAATTGCCGATCAGTCGGACACTCACACAGACACTGATCGATTGTCAGAAGAAGATCGAACAGACAACTTCCACATCCTACAGGAACAAATGAAAGACCCGGAAGTCGTAAAACTAGTGAAACAGATTGAAGAAATACCAGCAAAAGTCAAGGATTTTACCATCTTTCCTCATGACCAACCACTCTATCATATTGACTCCAAACAAGATTGAAGATTACAGAAATATATTCCACATCATTCAATACCTGATATCCTCATCCAGTTCTACGATGAAAGTGGACACCTGGGACGAGATAAAACGATAGACGTCATTAAGACACAGTATTACTGGCAAACTATGTAGAAAGATATAATTGATTACGTGGCCACTTGTTAAATCAGCAAAAGGAAGAATATGAAGGCGAACAAAACCCCATTACAAAAAAGGCAACCTTCCAACTATCCCATGGAAACTGTCAGTTTAGACATCTCTGGACCACATATCCTAACACTGTCTAGAAGCAGGTACTTGTTGCACATTGTAGACCAGTACTCTGTTTGGCCAGAGAGTTTCCCTATGAACGATGTGACATCTACAACTGTCACCGATTTCTTTTTGCAGGAATTTCTACCTAGACATAGTTGTCCTAGAAGAGTCATCACGGACAATGGAAAGCAGTTCATTGGCAATCCTTTTAAATCAACTTTACAAAAGTTAAACATCAAACACCCAACAAGTAGTTTCTATCGCCCGCAAAGTAATGTAAGAAACGAAAGAATGCGTTCAACCCTTCATGATATCCTAGCCAAACACATCGAAGGCAACGATCAATATTGGGGTCTATACATTAATCAAGCCCTAGAAGCAATACGAGTCAACATTAACGACACTACTGGTTTCTCGACATTTTACATACTTTACGATAGGGAGCCGGTATTTCCTATAGACAACCTTCTCCAACCACAACGCAAATACATGGCAGATGACCCAATAGCTCTCATCCTACAACAAAGCACGCAGCACATCAAATTGCGAACAAAAATGCAGAAAAAGCTTTCCGGAAGAAACAGCGTATACACGACACACAAAAAACTGGAACAGTATCAAATCGGAGATCAAGTATACTACAAAAAACACGTTCGACATTCGAAATTTGACGACAAAATTATCGATGGTTTCAAAATCTTAGAACAGACTACACCAACAAATTTTATTCTGTGGCACGAAGAAAGACAGATCAGGACGAAAACCCACATTCCACAAATCAAGAAAGATAATCATCGTCCTGTTTCCCAGCCTATCCTCACAAATACCAGACCGATTCGCAAAACCACTTTCCTTTATCATACCCCCCCTCCCCCACATCACCCTCTACGTCTGATGTGTCACATTGCGATGAGTAAAACTCAAATAACTCTCCTCACCCCTCGCACGATGCTATCGACAGATTACGTAGATCTCGCGACACCTCTGCTAGTGAAGACGATATTCCTTTGCAGGAGCTGCGTGAGAGAATTCAATCAAGAAATTGTCGAGTTCAAGCAGATAATTACCAACAAAACTCGTCGTTGTCCAGAGATAGCAACACATCTTTACATGCAGAAAAAATACAGACGTACTGTACTTCAAATCAACCGAAACCCGGTATTAGCTGTCACACCTCAACTTCGCCTACAAGTAGCGACGACAACATTCCTCTTAAAATACAACAGGAACGAATAGCCCAACAACAACAGACTCAACAAGTACCGACACCCATATAGATACACCACAACCTTCTGATACAGAGTTATCACCTGCCTCATTAACTGAACGAAATGCTTGCGTTCCTACTTTCACACTACGAAATGAGTCAGACCTTGACACTGACGAACAACAAGATGATAAAGAGGATAATAGCGAGCAAATCGACGATAATATGGATACATCCATTCGGTTCGCCTCGAAACGACCTTATTAATCTTCTTCAGATAACTCGGTACCACTGACGAAGTTTATACGCCTACCAGAGGAGCATGTCCGTACAAAGCTGTTTACGAAACGATCAACTCAGCGACAGAGCATCGCACAGCACAGTGCATCAACTTCGCAACACCCTACCTGTAACACTACATCAACCGTCACTGCCGTAGACACTGAGAAAAAGTACGATGGCAGACTGTCCAGGAGAGACATCGCTATATTAGAGATGGCCAGGTTCCAGGTTACTCTAGCTGGGCTACTCTAAATGGTTTTTTTTGTCCGAGTGCGATAGCAGATTGTGCTGGAGAGACAGGGCTATTTTAGAGTTAACCCAGTTCGCTCTAGCTGGGATACTCTAAATGGTTTACAATTGTTTGTCCGAGTACGATAGCACTGCCCAGGAGAGGCATGCTATTTTTGAGTTGGATAACTTTTTATCGCTACGCTGCTCTAAAAAGTTGTTTTTTCTGATGATGCCAGCCACCTTCTATGTCGTCCAGTTCATGCTATAACCGCAAGTGAAGAGAAACAAATCTGCAGAGGTGCAACTCTGTTAAACATGCACAGTTACAGTATTCAAACCATTACATTTTGTATTAGAAGATTTAAATAACATTTTAGGGCTTAGAAATATATGTATCAAACATTGTTGTACATATTATAAGATAACCAAACACATGGGTCACATTGATGTATATTAGCCATTAAGGAAGAATCTCAAAGGTTAAGGAAGACATTGTTTGATCTTAAGCTACACTCTTATGACATGAGACAAGCACAGCAACCAAATCAGGCGAGTTTGCCGTTTGTACGCAATGCGCTACAGTAATTTTTTTTTTGGCATTGCACCCAACGACAACTATGACAGATAATGTCATAATATTAAGACTTTGGCGGAAAACCAAAACATTATTACCCATGTGATTAGCCGGAGCATCACAAATGGTGAACGATACTAAGACCATTTTTTAACACATTTTTCTACCTCTCTGTTCAGGAGTGCTGAACTAGACATATGCTATGGATCGTTTTTAGGACTACTTATTATGCATTGTTGAATTTCATTTATATCGCATACATAACTATGTAACATACATCATGTTTTTTTACCAAACGACTGCGGTCGCGACACACAGATGTTGTACTGGTACAGTGGAAATTATTTATGCTCTAATGCGTATTTAAAATGTTAAACCACACCTCTCTTCTCCCTCTTCATTACGCACACCCTTTCCAGAATGTGTGAACTTTACAACACCTCGCTGTATTTCGCTATGTCAAACCCAACCATCGTTTTCACCACCTTCATCTTCCCCCGTGTTAATTTCCCCATGCAAGTTCTTCTTTTTTTTCTTCCTTTCTCCCACGCCTCGCGTTCATTCATCCATTCCAAACCGGAACTACTTTCTATATTCCCCCCCCCCCCACCGCTATTTCATTGTACTAAACTTGACGCCACACTGTGCCCGTCAATGAGAGTTCAAATATCCAGACAGCGTGACCTTTTTCCCGCTTTTGTTGACAATCGCGGAGGTCATGGTCAAACGTAAATAGCTCTGGTCAGTTACCATTCAGATGTAAATATTAAGATGGGATACATTTGTTGTCCTGAGTGTTGATGAAAAGTTCGAGTTTTGTTTGGAATGACCAAATCTTATATGTGTTGACTTGAAAAAAAAGTTCAATAAGTTTAATATTAATTATGTATATTTAATATCATAACTCCATATTTTTATAATTAATATGAGCGATTTGGTAAATAAAGATTACACAACTGTATTAATACATGAATAAATTACATTGCGTTTTGCACATTGCTATCCATACTGTTTAATGACATAGTGTAGAAACAAATTGTATGTGTCCCTCGTTTTACGCATATACATCTACTTGATCCCTCGTTTTACGAACATAATTTTTTTTTGGTTTTTTTTTTTTGCTTATATGTATACTGAGATCTTGTAATAAATTTTTTTAGTTAGCTTACAGGTATACTTAAATCTTGTATCATTTTGTTGTGACTCACATGTATACTGAGATCTTGTAAAAAAAATTTTCTCGTTTAACTCATAAGTATATGCCCCTAGTCAATGAATTATACCAGTAACATAACTTTCTCTCAACCAGTTGTCCATTGCCACTTGACTCATAAGTATATGCCCCCATATGATATACTCCAGTATGTATGTTAGGGACTTGATATTTTTTAGTTGACGGGACAAAAATGTCTCCACATGGGATACATTTTTGTGGCCCCGGACGTATGTGACCGCTTGATATACACTACCATAAATACGTATTAAAAGCACATTCAATGAGAATAACAACGTTAAAAGCAGTTAAGACATTTGTGCATAAAACACAGTATCATGAAAAGTACACGGTTTTGAGAGAAGCTTTGTAAAGCTGTCCCAGAACAAAACAATAGTAAATGCATGTTTTTGAGTGGAACATTTTGTGAAAGTGAGAGTTGCTAATCTGGGTTTTTTCATTGTTAGAGAGAGAGACGTGTAGAAATAGTCGAAAAGCTGAGAAAACGTGTGCACATGTAGATAATTGTACAGTGTGAAAAAGAATGCATCGTGTGAAAATTGGCGGGAAAAGAGAAGAAATAGTATAAAAAGGAAAGACGTGGGCGATAGACAGGCTTTTACAGATTTTTTAGGATTCATTAGGCGAGAGGATTTTACAGATACTGTTAGGTGAACTTTGTCTTTAAGATTATCAAGACAAGTTTTTAACTTGACAAGTTTTCAAATTAGACAAATATTTTTTAGTAGAAAAGTTTTTATTTTATTCTATTGGATATATTATTCATGTGGATATACACTTTCATTTTGGATACTCACTATTTTGTATAAGCGTAAGAAACAAGTACTTGATTATTGTGTCAATAACATTGCTGTTCTAATGACGTTAATAAACTATATTTTATTTTTCTACATTGCTGAGTTTTCTTTGGAACGTTACAGTGGATTACTTTGACAAATCATTTTACGAGGTATTACTTTTCAATAAACCTAAAAGGGTAAGAACGGTCTTTGTGAAGAAGAATAAACTAAGGTCAGGAATTTCCATCTCACGCGAAAGGCCTGTAATAACTTGAACCAGAATATACAAAGAGTTAGCTCACCTCAAAATATTTACCTGCGCACAACACCATTAACTGAACTGACCCCGGCCACACAAGGGACACAATTTTTTTTTGAACAGTAAAAAACGTACATTCCGTTAATAAATGTTGTAATATGTCAATTGTTTTTGTTTTATTAATTACAGAAAACTATGTTTTTGTCTGATGCACAATGTTTTGCATATCTTTACAAATTAAATACTAAAGTTATTTACATAATCATAATAAAATAAAATTAAACAACAAACATTAGTTCTATGTAATGAATATTTATATTCTTATGTTTTATCATGGTGGTAGCTTTTCCTAATTGAAAAATGCTTTATTTTTGACCGGCACAGAGTGTCGCTAAAGTTGATGTTGTGATACATCAGTCCAATATCTTCCTAGTGTGCTACGATGATGTGATACATCAGTACAATATCTTCCTAGTGTGCTACGATGTTGTGATACATCAGTACAATATCTTCCTAGTGTGCTACTGTGGTGAAGTGGGATGTTATAAATATTTATAGGGGATTTAGTGTACTGACTGAGATCAGCTGTGAAGGTATATATATATCTAATAAGAGTAGTGTATTATATATAACCTTACTTGCTGCCACATATGTATACCTCAGTCAGAATTATTCTGGAATAGTGTGATGACTACGTTATGTGTCTAGGGTATGTGTATGATGAAGTGTAAGTCATAACAACAACAAACAGATAAACAATTTAATTTATTCCATTACACGTGACAACACTGTGACACTCACATACATAAAACACTCTACAAGGATATCTTAAAGGAGTCACTGATAACTGTTCAAATAACAATATGTATTCATTGCTGTCATGAATGTATATGTGTCCTGATTCAAATACAAAGGGAACCAGGAATCACAATCAATTTTAATTACAAGTTATATGTACAGAATTTATCAATATGAATATTGTAGTGACATATATTATTAAAAGTATCCTATGTGTGTCAGTTGTGTAGTAGTAATATGAGGTAATACTGGTTTTGTTTTGTTCAAGCTCTGTTGGTATTTGTCATCATGACTTCAATAGTTTGTCTTTATTGGAACTAGTATTGGAGATGTTCTCAGTTCCTGATATTAAAACAATTAAATTCCCCTCTTAATTGTATTTTACACTGTCATTTTAAGATGGGGGTACATAATGTTGAGCTCAGCTGGCCACATCAGCTTATCTTGCGTGATGGCGGCAGGAAAAGACTCCTCTGCTCGATTTCTCCCCTGGCTCTGGAGACACCTCACTGATAGCTAAATGGACCAAGGAGTATGCTGTCCGACTCTGGATTCAGCAAAGCTCTGACCAGGTGCTGCTCAATACCATCAAGACCACGGTCCCTGAAAACAAGAAGGATGTACCTTCTACTTCATAACTAATTGATACTCCAGTTCTACACTGAGCACAATACATCACAAACATTGAGTTCAGAGCGTTAGGCCAACTGTCAGCTTCATCTGAAATACTTTATACCAGTATTAACCTCCTTAATGGTTACTACGCCTCTGCACTTCCAGCATTATTTCTTTCTAGTCAATCATCTAGGTGTCAGTGTACTGTTTGGCCATTCCATGCCGTTTTACTTTCCTCCGACACCTTCTGTTCAGGCTGGAGCATTATAGGCTTTACATCATGTTTGCTACTGAACTACACATATATACAGGCATAAATTAACAATTCACATTCAATTTTCATTAAAAGATACTGAATGTTTCAAGCTTACCACAATTCATGGGAATAAACACAGATACGTTGACTAGCAATGAATTCTGGCACAAATACTGGCACAAATTCCCATCTGCTTATGTTCCAGGCTTTTATTTAGCAAAAATATGAGCTGGCTTCAACGCACTGTTGCTTTATCAAGCTTATTTGAACTAGTGGTCTCGAACTAACGCTCCTAAGTGATTATATCAGCGAGTCTGGCCAATGGAGCCACGTTTCGACAAGTGTTTGAAAAAATTTTACCTTCCTACGTCTCCCCTAACAACCAAGGATAGCATTTATAGTCCGACTAATCGTGTTTAGCCTTACATATCATTCCAGCCAATCAGTTCAAATGTAACTTGTGGCCCATTTCCCGTACAATGGTGGTTTAAAAAAATCTACCACTGAGCGATTCTGATTTTGGGTGTTGTCTGACAGCACCATCATTTTATTTTGGCTATAACTTGTTAATTCCTAGACTATTTGCGTAACGTTTTACATATTCTTTGTCAGCAAGCCCTAAGGAACCCAAATATACAAATTTAAAAGAGCTAAGTGGCTGCGTTCAAAATATGCAATTTCTTCTACCTCCTGTTTCGAAGATGTGCTGTCTGGGTACTGTAATGTTTTCAAACGTAAACCCATCTAATGTTATCTTTTCTAATAAGCGTTTTCCAGGATTTTAAAACCTAACTCTGGGAAGGTTAGTGTTTTTATCACTGTCCGTCTGAAAAAAAGTTAGTGCATGTGGCCTTACACGCGTGATAGTAGTAATTGTGTATCGCGTTACGCTTGTTGGGGGTGGCATTAATAGCGAGACGCGTGTTTAATTTTGCATGCGTTCCTGATTTTCAGCCCTCCCTTCTCTTTCTATTTGAGTCCATCTGTTCGTTCGTTTTGGTAGCGTAGTGTAATTAATGTTAGGATTAATTTAGGTCATTACGCAGTGTGCCTCTCAATGTTTTTCTTAGAAATGCAATACCCGTTTTAATGTGTTGTGGAAACGCTTGTATTTATGCAGTGGCTTATATTTAACGTGGAAACGTTACAATTTGCAGACGAAGCATAAAACAAAGGGGATTTCGAGTACATTCTTTGTGACAGCACTGTTTCTTTTACCATTTCTCTTTTCTTTATTATATGTATTTATTAGGCTTTATATTTACTTGATAATTTATATATGTGGATTAGAATATTTCACGACACCTCCCCCTCTTAAAACAGACATTATATGTCAGTCCTTTATTCTATATACACATAGATAAATGTAAGTCAACTTGACTTTACTCTGCTGTGGTGCTATCATGGTTTTTATGTAGTTGGGTCCATTCAGAGTAGGCACTACTCATGAAATCTGCCTCAGACTTCTACAACCAATAATATATTTCGGTTATGTTACTGAACAGCCGCAAGTGTGAGTGCTTGTCTTAATGCTGCTTCGCAACCCGTATTCACCATTTCTCTTCTCTGAGTCTGCGCACTGACATGTCCAGAGAACATTATATTTCCCTCAAAATGTACGTTATGAGGAGCTAACATATACCTGGTGATAGCAGAGTTTTCGTAGTGGATTCCATAATCTTCTTATTATCCTGTATGAAACATTCGGAATATCCTCAATCAAAGAGGCAACTCAGGGATTCATTACGTTCCTCCGAAATGTTTACATCCAACAATTTTCTCATCATTCTAGAGAAGACACTAGGCGCATTCTTCAATCCAAATGGCAATCTATTAAACTCATAGTGTCCTTCTGAGGTACTAAAAGCTAGGTATGGTCTAAACCTCAGGCTTTACTGGAATCTGATAGTATCCTTTACTCAGATCCACTTTTGAGAAATATTTAGCTTTATTTAGTCTGGCAAACAGCTGATTTGTATCCGGCAATGGATCCACCTGTCCTTCTGTAATAGCATTCAGTCTCCTGTAATCTATACAGAGTCTATGTTCTCCAGAGGGCTTCCTTAAGAGTACAACCCCGGAACTATACGAAGATTCACTGTGCGAAATAATTCCTTCCTTCAACAGATAGTCTATCTCTTCCTTCAAAGCTTTCTCCTTAGCAAACGGAATCGAATATGGTTTCATACAGACAGGTGTGGGGTCTATCAGTTTCATATCATATCCAATAGGTTTGTATGCCCTGGTCGGTCTGTTAACACCTCTGCATGATTATTTAGAACCTGTTGCACTCTCCCTTTCTGAGTTTTCGTTAAATGTGTACTGATTTTCACCTGTGCTGCTGTCTCACAGGGGTGTAATGGATATTCAAATGATGAAAGTGGTTCCTTTTTCATCTCCATGGCGATGGACAAGGTCAACAAGTGGGTCTCTTCCTGATGTTCTCTTTCCAAATATTTCTTCAGGAGATTCACATGATAGATTTTTTCTTTCCCTTTCTTATCTATATTATAATTTGTTCTAGACACCTTCTCTAGAACTGTATATGGACCCTGCCATCCAATTTGTAACTTATTCTGACTCCCGGGGAGAAGAAGCAGTACCTTCTCTCCCACAGCCAAATCTCTGTCTTTCGCCTTCCTGTTATAATAGGCAGCATGTTTCTTCCTGGCTTGTTTCAAATTTTCATTGGCAAGTTTCCAGCCAGTTTTTAAACGAGTGGTCAGCTCATTCACATATTGGTATAAAGATGTAATGTTTTCCTCGGCCTTTTCATCAGTCCATGTTCTTAACAAAGTTACATGTGGACCTTTAATTGTGTGGACCTATTTGTCCATGCACCGGTATGGTCTCTTCCACTCGAAGCTTTATAGTGATGATTTTTCCTCCCAGAATTATCATTCACAAAACGACCGCTACCAATTTTTCTTTTGGGGCTTTCTACCCACTTAAAATTCTTGATGAGAGATTTCCTCTCTACATCCTCTTCCTCCAGTTTGTTTAAGTCCGATTGAGGGATTTTCGGCTTATCCTGGGGTAAGACCTCTGTTTGCACTCTCCGCATAGTGGCCATTGTAAAACAGTTAAGTGAAGCTTGTCCGTGAAAAGGGGCTTCCCATTCCATTTGGTCCACTTTATCAAATCTATTTTTCTTTTTATTATCAGGCCTAATGTTGCCCCGTGGCGTGTCCAGGTCCTGATCAATGTTCCCACTTGTGGGGGTTCCCTCATGTGCTATGCTACACCTTTCTACAAAATTCTCAATGTCCCATCTTGCTTTGGGCCAATAATAATTGTGAGCCACCTTTTGAATGATGGTACCTATCTTCTCATATTCCCCATCTGGTTTCACATGTAGGCTCCTTATTAAATCTGCCCTATATCTTTTAGGAAGTACCAGCTGTCCCTGACCTTTGGATCTAGCTCCAGCCTTCCTATACATCAACTTGTTTTTCATGTAAAAATCTCCCTTGCCTGGAGTTGTATGACAAGTTGACAATTTTCTGAAACAAGGCTTGAGTGTTTTATCCCCAGCCTGTGCCTTCCTCATCTCATCTGGAGTGGTATCTAACATAATATCCTCCTCCTGTCTTGAGGTCGACCTGACCTGAAGGGTTGCCATATACACAGGTTTCCTTCTACAACGGTCAGTGTCATGATTGTCCATCTGACAATTCTTACACCACCTTTTTCCTTGGTTGAAAGATTTTCTTTCATCATATTTCCTTTCATCGAATTGTGGGAATTTATTTTTATTTTCATACCGTGGCCTATCAAATTGGTGCTTACCTTTGTTTTGATCCCTAGGATCAAATTTATTAAAGTTCTGTGGTGCCCTAAAGTTATCCACTTGTTTCTTTTTATTACCTGTTACCTCTGCTTGAGCTGCTTGATACCTTTCAGCAACATTTAGCAACTCACCCAGCCTCTCTGCAACCTTGTTCCATGAGAAAACTTTCTCAGGTCTGGAGCCATGGACTCTCTTAATTGCTCTATAAGGACCATTTCCTTAAGATCTTGGGTTTTCCCCAGAGAAGTCCATTTCTCCAAGTATGTCTCTATTCGTGCAGAGAACTGGTGATAGGTTTCACCTGACAGTAGTTTAGCATTCCTAAATTTTTTCCTATAAAATCCTGCATTCTTTTCATATCTTAACAAAAGAGCCTGCTTTAGCATGTCATAATTTTCCTGATCACCTCTGCTCATTTTTGCAAAAACTTCATAAGCTGCCTCACGAAGTCCTTGAGATAACTTTAAGCTCCACCTTTCTCTCTCTAACCCATACGTGGTAGCTAATAGTTCATACCTATTTAGGTAGCTCTCTATATCATCGTCTTTCTCAACAAAATGATCTAAATGAAAATTCATAGCTGAGGTTGAGGCTCCTTGGCTAGCAGTGGCATCAGAGGCAAAGGGACTGGCACCATTTTCAGGAGCATGGCCCTGAAACTCAAACTCCCTAAGTCGTAACTCATGTTCCCTTTGTAATCTTTTATCTTCTGCTTCCCTTTCTGCAGCTAATTTCTTGTCTTCTCTTTCTGTAGCTAATTTCTTCTCTTCTCTTTCTGCAGCTAATTTCTTCTCTTCTCTTTCTGCAGTCAATCTTCTTTCTTCTGCTTCCAATTTCTTAGCCTCAGCCTCAATCTGCAACCTCTTAATTTCTTTTTCAGCCTCTAACTTTCTTTCGGCTTCAAACCTTCTTTCTTCGCGTTCAATAAATTTGTCACATTCCGTAGTGACATAGGCAACCATAACTTGCCCATCTAATCCTAACTCTTTTGCAGTCTGAACAGCAGCAGATCGAAATTTGGCCAGGTCCGCCATTGTCTATCAGGTAAATTTATACAATGTCTAACCAACAATTCAATCTCTAAATATATATCTAATGGACAACACAGGCACCGTCAGCTCAACCTTATTTAATTCCACCCAAGGATACCTTTTAATTCTTATATTCCCTGAAGTGAATTACCCCCAATATTTTTAATAGGGAAAGATTCAAAATCCCAAGAGCGAGATCCCAATATATGTGGTGAAGTGGGATGTTATAAATATTTATAGGGGACTTAGTGTACTGACTGAGATCAGCTGTGAAGGTATATATATATATCTAATAAGAGTAGTGTATTATATATAACCTTACTTGCTGCCACATATGTATACCTCAGTCAGAATTATTCTGGAATAGTGTGATGACTACGTTATGTGTCTAGGGTATGTGTATGATGAAGTGTAAGTCATAACAACAACAGACAGATAAACAATTTAATTTATTCCACTACACTTGACAACACTGTGACACTCACATACATAAAACACTCTACAAGGATATCTTAAAGGAGTCACTGATAACTGTTCAAATAACAATATGTATTCATTGCTGTCATGAATGTATATGTGTCCTGATTCAAATACAAAGGGAACCAGGAATCACAATCAATTTTAATTACAAGTTATATGTACAGAATTTTTCAGTATGAATATTGTAGTGACATATATTATTAAAAGTATCCTATGTGTGTCAGTTGTGTAGTAGTAATATGAGGTAATACTGGTTTTGTTTTGTTCAAGCTCTGTTGGTATTTGTCATCATGACTTCAATAGTTTGTCTTTATTGGAACTAGTATTGGAGATGTTCTCAGTTCCTGATATTAAAACAATTAAATTCCCCTCTTAATTGTATTTTACACTGTCATTTTAAGATGGGGGTACATAATGTTGAGCTCAGCTGGCCACATCAGCTTATCTTGCGTGATGGCGGCAGGAAAAGACTCCTCTGCTCGATTTCTCCCCTGGGCTCTGGAGACACCTCACTGATAGCTAAATGGACCAAGGAGTATGCTGTCCGACTCTGGATTCAGCAAAGCTCTGACCAGGTGCTGCTCAATACCATCAAGACCACGGTCCCTGAAAACAAGAAGGATGCACCTTCTACTTCATAACTAATTGATACTCCAGTTCCACACTGAGCACAATACATCACAAACACTGAGTTCAGAGCGTTAGGCCAACTGTCAGCTTCATCTGAAATACTTTATACCAGTATTAATGTCCTTAATGGTTACTACGCCCCTGCACTTCCAGCATTATTTCCCTCTAGTCAATCATCTAGGTGTCAGTGTACTGTTTGGCCATTCCATGCCGTTTTACTTTCCTCCGACACCTTCTGTTCAGGCTGGAGCATTATAGGCTTTACATCATGTTTGCTACTGAACTACACATATATACAGGCATAAATTAACAATTCACATTCAATTTTCATTAAAAGATACTGAATGTTTCAAGCTTACCACAATTCATGGGAATAAACACAGATACGTTGACTAGCAATGAATTCTGGCACAAATACTGGCACAAATTCCCATCTGCTTATGTTCCAGGCTTTTATTTAGCAAAAATATGAGCTGGCTTCAACGCACTGTTGCTTTATCAAGCTTATTTGAACTAGTGGTCTCGAACTAACGCTCCTAAGTGATTATATCAGCGAGTCTGGCCAATGGAGCCACGTTTCGACAAGTGTTTGAAAAAATTTTACCTTCCTACGTCTCCCCTAACAACCAAGGATAGCATTTATAGTCCGCCTAATCGTGTTTAGCCTTACATATCATTCCAGCCAATCAGTTCAAATGTAACTTGTGGCCCATTTCCCGTACAATGGTGGTTTAAAAAAATCTACCACTGAGCGATTCTGATTTTGGGTGTTGTCTGACAGCACCATCATTTTATTTTGGCTATAACTTGTTAATTCCTAGACTATTTGCGTAACGTTTTACATATTCTTTGTCAGCAAGCCCTAAGGAACCCAAATATACAAATTTAAAAGAGCTAAGTGGCTGCGTTCAAAATATGCAATTTCTTCTACCTCCTGTTTCGAAGATGTGCTGTCTGGGTACTGTAATGTTTTCAAACGTAAACCCATCTAATGTTATCTTTTCTAATAAGCGTTTTTCAGGATTTTAAAACCTAACTCTGGGAAGGTTAGTGCATGTGGCCTTACACGTGTGATAGTAGTAATTGTGTATCGCGTTACGCTTGTTGGGGGTGGCATTAATAGCGAGACGCGTGTTTAATTTTGCATGCGTTCCTGATTTTCAGCCCTCCCTTCTCTTTCTATTTGAGTCCATCTGTTCGTTCGTTTTGGTAGCGTAGTGTAATTAATGTTAGGATTAATTTAGGTCATTACGCAGTGTGCCTCTCAATGTTTTTCTTAGAAATGCAATACCCGTTTTAATGTGTTGTGGAAACGCTTGTATTTATGCAGTGGCTTATATTTAACGTGGAAACGTTACAATTTGCAGACAAAGCATAAAACAAAGGGGATTTCGAGTACATTCTTTGTGACAGCACTGTTTCTTTTACCATTTCTCTTTTCTTTATTATATGTATTTATTAGGCTTTATATTTACTTGATAATTTATATATGTGGATTAGAATATTTCACGACAGCTACGATGATGTGATACATCAGTACAATATCTTCCTAGTGTGCTACGATGTTGTGATACATCAGTACAATATCTTCCTAGTGTGCTACGATGTTGTGATACATCAGTACAATATCTTCCTAGTGTGCTACGATGTTGTGATACATCAGTACAATATCTTCCTAGTGTGCTACGATGTTGTGATACATCAGTACAATATCTTCCTAGTGCGCTACGATGTTGAGATACATCAGTACAATATCTTCCTAGTGTGCTACGATGTTGTGATACATCAGTACAATATCTTCCTAGTGTGCTACGATGTTGTGATACATCAGTACAATATCTTCCTAGTGTGCTACGATGCTGTGATACATCAGTACAATATCTTCCTAGTGTGCTACGATGTTGTGATACATCAGTACAATATCTTCCTAGTGTGCTACGATGCTGTGATACATCAATACCATATCATCCTAGTGTGCTACGATGTTGTGATACATTAGTACCATATCTTCCAAGTGTGCTAGGATGTTGTGATACATCAGTACAGTATCTTCCTAGTGTGCTACGATGCTGTCGGTAGATCCATGCTGTTACTCTTTCCTCCCCAACATTTGGAAATGACAAAAGTTTATAATCCATTCTCTAGATGCCCAAACGTTCTGTGATAGTGCACTGTAAAACAACACCATGTATGCTCCCGTTTATCCTATCATCTAACTTTGTTCTTTATTGTCCATGACTTGCTTCCACATAACACACGAACTTAAAATAATCAGTTACACCCTCTACACTGTCAACCCTCTCCCAGCCTGGATACAATAAGTGTACGGTAAGAGAAAATGTCTGACTCTATTAACTCCATATAAAATAATCGTTATATAATCACATCAATGTTTTTTACAATAACACTAACCCTATTAACTGCATATAAAATAATCGTTATATAATCACATCAATGTTTTAACAATAACACTGACTACATTAACTCCATATAAAATAATAGTTATATAATCACATCAATGTTTTTTACAATAACACTGACCCTATTAACTGCATATAAAATAATCGTTATATAATCACATCAATGTTTTAACAATAACACTGACCCTATTAACTCCATATAAAAATAATTTGTTATATAATCACATGAATGTTTTAACAATAACCCTGACCCTATTAACTCCATATAAAATAATCGTTATGTAATCACATCAATGTTTTAATGTCACGGTTGGGTTTGCCCGAAGCATTATTTGTGCTTCAAGCAAGGTTTATATGAACGGTGATTTGGTTCTAGTCAAGTAAAAGAGTGTAGAAAAATGTTTAGGAAATATGAATGGATTTGGATACAGTCTTAGTTGAAGGGAGATAAAATGAGTGAAGGGATGCTTTGAGAGAAGGGGGAGGAAACTCCGCATATTACGGTTAGTGGATAAAAGTCATGCATTAGGGTTAAGCAGATTTAGTTGGTTCTCAATTGTGTTTGAGAGAAAATTAGCATGTAACGATTTTGTAGTAAGCTTTAAAGAAGAGAATATATAGTGTTCAGTTAAAACGTCAAAGGGAGATAACGTAGAATTAAGCCCCTTGTAGGTTTTAGTGAGTTGAGATAAAAATACACACGGGAATAGAGTGAGAGAAGTCTAAAAATAACAGACGATAGGTCACTGAATTTGCTTACGTCGCAAAAGCGTGAGCAATTTTTTCCAGTGAGAGGAAATAAGGCCGACCAATCGTTTTCGGGACAGATCAGCTGACGATTGACTAGAAGTCAAGGGCAGAACAGTTTACGGCTCGCAAGTGTGCGGTCGTGTATTTCTGAAGATGAAGAAACAAGAATGTTGTGCGGTTGCCACAAGTTTGATAAGATCTGTAGAAGTTATCACAGATAGATTAGGAGTGACAAAGTAAACTCATAAGGTATATAGATAAGTTAGGAGATGCTAGTCCTAGGAAATTCGGAGGATGTAATTAAGATTAGTCAGAACAGAATGAGTAAACTAAGAAGTTTCATAGTCAGAGAAAAATGCTACTTAAGAGAATTTGTTTTATAATGTCACTAGTGAGTGTATTCACAGGAGAGATTCAGGGAATCACCTGTAAGTATTGACCTTTTATGAATTATTATGCACTTGATGAACATTTTCCTAAACTCACCGCAGAGAAATCACAAGACGATATGTTAGAAAAATGAGTAAACGAAATGGTACTGGGCGAGAAGTTTAAAGAAGAGAAGCAATGGAAAGCCCAGGATGTACCAGAGGAATAGAAATACAAAGTACTTTGCATAAAGTTGATCAGGAGTTTTGAGGCAGATTGGGAAAAATGAGGAAGCTAAATAAGTACTTTGAGATGATATAAGCACAAAGGGGATTAAATGCCTACATACTTTTGGAGATAATGAATGTATACTTAAGGTAACTATGATATGACTGCAGGTGTGCTCTATATGAAGAATTACCTGCATCTTTGAAATATATTTATATCACATGTAAATAAATTGGACTTTGTAAGAGAACAAACAAATGCTTGAGTTGATCCATGAAGGATTGTTGTTGAATGCCTGATCATCAATCACTATAATAAAATCACTGTACGAATCATTCACGAAATAACAACAAAGAAGGGTCGAACGAGTCAAGGGTAGAAAGTAAGAAGGAAAGTAGTTATCAGAATCCAAGAATTGTCAACTCTGCGGAGAGGGCCAGTACCAAACACTACTAACTTAAAACTTGGAAGATAAACAAGGGGAAACTGGTGTGGAGTCACACAAACTTTAGGCCTGCCCATCTGTCACCCTAATAATACCACGACTCAGCACGGTTACACATAGGATAAATTGGTGCCTTAGGACCAGTCATTAGAAACACCACCACAAACCTGTTACACGTGGTATAATTGATACCGTAACCAGTCCTCGCTGACGGTTACATGGTATAATTGGCGCCGTGACCAGCCTTTCTCGAGTGACATGGCTACATCACAAGGCGATATAGTGTACCAACAACAACAGCAACAACAACAACAGCCGATATTTGCTTTCCCACCATAGGAGCAAGAACCGACAATGACTGTACTCAAGAGTATTACTGAGACGTTATATAATGTTGACTTATACGCAAAATACAATCAGATCAGATCAGTGATAATCCCATTTAAAGGAGACTCGAAAGAATTCAGAAGATTGGTGAAAGACGCAAACAGATTTGCTACTATGATAAACGCAAGCACAGATACGGAACGAAAGAATATACTATATTTTTCATCTGACTCTCTCGTTACTGACTTCCTAAGGAGACGTGATAATACATATCCAACTGAGACATATGAGTCATTGAAGAAAGAGTTAACGAAACGCTATAGTGACATTACTAATACGGAACATGCGTGGTCATTGCTTCGACGCATCAAACAACAACGTAACGAGCCTATACATTCTTATGCAAAGAAATTATTAAATTTGGCAGAGAAGGCATTGCTGAATGGGTTGACAGCATCACCAGACCTAGAGAAGCATCTGGTAGGAATCTTTATTGACGGACTGTTGGGCAGTAGTACAAAACGGCATATGATTCGCATGGATCCCAATACAATAAATGAAGCGATCCAAATAGCGATTACAGAGGAAAATGTTCAAACGAGATTTATTCAATGTATTGAGCAGGAGCCAACAGTTGAGTCACAAGTGAACATGAACCGATGGAGATTGGACATTCCCGCTCGCGTTGGCGTCGCCCAAGCCAGATAGAAAACCAGGGACAGATAAACACAAATTATCCTCGACATTTTCCGAGACAGCAGAGCATACAACAGGTTAATATCCCTACTTGCTTCAATTGTGGTTTTAGAGGACACATAGCCATTGAATGCCGACAACAACATCCTCGCCTACGCCAGCAGGATTACAACAATTCACAATAGAGTGGTTATAGTAACACTCGTGGGCATAGTCAAAATTTCCGAGGAGCGCACACACCATCCAACTTTAGTACCAGACGAGCACGAATGTACAACCAGGGAAACGGAACAGTCAGTCACTAAGCAGGACCGTTATTGATGACTGTAAAGGACATGAAGAAGACAACTACCTTCATCGGAGGTCCAGAAACATAAACAACAACAATATGGTGTCACATCTAACACCTTTTCCTCAAAGGACACCGCAACAACAAATACATTCCATAAATATCACCCCAGATCCTAGTTCATGCCTGATCAAGATTCATAACAAAAATTATCGCGCACTTGTGGACACTGGCGCTTCAGTAAGTTTGATTAGAGAACAGTTATACAAACAAATCAAACACCTTGTAACTTTTCGACCCTCAAACACGTTTATGGCATCAGTGACAGAAGAATTTCTGAAGTCTTGTGGTACAGCATATATCAAGTTCCACAAAGGACAACAACAGATTACACATCCCTTTATAATTACACGTGGTGGGATGTCCCAAGAAATTTCATTTTAGGTATGAGATTTTTTTAACTCTCACAACGCTAGGATATATTTCGACCTGAACAAGATCAATATTAATGGGGAGTACATACAATTACAAGACGATATACACATGGCATCGTTGGTGCGGTTGACGACTCCAGTCACAGTAAAGCCCTAACACACTTGTGATAGCCAGAGGACGAATCAAGTTGTTCTAATTATATTGAACCAGGACAGACAGTACAAAATTGAACATTTGGAGAATGTGGATATAAAGGATTGTTAAGGGATGCAGGAATTGCCCGAATTCTTTGGTTGTCTAGAGTTTTATTTGTATTATTGAAGAAGTGAGAATTCATTCTGATAAAAATCGCACCATGAAGCAGCCTCAACAAGGATGAACCCCTCATGTTTGTCACAGAAGGTATCGCACAAGTTTTCATCCTCACGTGATTTCCCGGTCATGATTATAAACACGTCGGGACAGGCTACAACGATACACAGAGGTACAATATGTTGCTAAAGTACAAAGATCGTCCTTAACTGCTACCAAGAACAGTAAGATACCTGAAGTTAGCCAGAGTCAAAACCATTATTCCCCCCGTTCCACGCATATCCCAAAGTCATACCCCAGGTTACCCTACCGACTCTGGCAGAAAAAGTCATTGGCAGAGTACAGATGTTAACCACTTCCCTAACAGATATGGAGTTAGGCGTTACACCCGTCGAGCAACAAGGAAGATGAGCCAATCAAATAGTGAATAGTGAACAGATACATAATTGATGACCAGCGGAATAATAAGGGAAGAAGATGTCAACAAACATTGCATAGGTATATGATGATTGGACGCAAAACAATATACCTAATAATCATGTTACGCTCACACACGGAGAGAGGAAACATAATAAGCAAGATGATACACTGTATAAAAAACTTGCAGAAATGAAACCTGAACACATAAATGCAGGTGCGAAGAAAAGATGAATATTATAGTTATGCACGGAGAGTGAATCAAGGGATCCAAAGAAGAGCACAGGATGGAATATATAGAAGACCAATGATAGCACAGGACAAGTTAATTTTGTCAATCTTGTTACCCACCATATACCACCAACTTCAGCAAAGCTCTTTGAATACTGTCCGTAGTCGACGACAAAGTAGACGTCATATTTATAATACAGAGAAGAGCATACTCCATGGCGGAAACCTAATACGAGATACTCAAACAAACCACTGTAATCAAGGATACTTGTGTTCAGATATTCAAATCACTTTAAATATGGTCGTAGTAAAACGACAGAGCAGACGCAAATGTATATAGAACATATGAAAAGCATACTCCATGGCGGAAACCCACTGCGAGATACACAAAATAAAATCATTTTTGTCAGGAAGAAAGCCCAGATGGTTTAAAAACCTTTTGATTATTCTAAGAGAACAAGACTAGAAGAAGGAACTTCTACAGAACTGAAGAACTTAATACGTGTATGTTAAAATACCTTGACAAATAATGAGTCTTACAGACGAAATGACACAGCCCTGATCGGTTTGTTACCGTTATTGGCCACATTGAAAGTGGATGATCAACATAAATCCAAACTCATCACGTTCGTTACTAAACACCCAGAGTGTTTATCACTAACATAAATGGAGTTAGGCAGAACTAACACAGTACATATGGACATTCAAACAACACAGAAGAACCCATTAGTTTGAAACCATACCACACTTTATATGGAAAAACCGGTGAAAATAGTGGAAAAAAGCCATAAATGGACATGTTGAATGCAGGAGTTATAGAAGAGATCGAGATCAGCAGGTGGTCCGTCGCCAATAGTGATTGTCTCAAAAAAGACGGAACGAGTAGATTCTGTTGCTATTATCGAGCATTGAACGCAGAATAACAAAAACGATTTCATATCCATTGCCACGCATTGAATGATATTTTAGCGACACTTGGATAGATTCTACACACTTCACTACATTGGACTGCACGCTCAGGATTTTTGTGTATTTCTATGACACCAGCAGCGAAAGAAAAGTACAACATTTTTGTAACACACATGGGGTATTACAAATGGAACGTTAATGCCTTTTGGTTTGAAAGGAAGATCCCGCGACATATATGGCATTGATGGACGAAAGTTCTACAAGGGATGCATTCTTTTGCATTAGCTTACATAGACGAAATACTATATTCACACATCGGGTACTGTGGATGACCCATCTAAAGGAAGGTTGAACAGGTTTTTTTTGAATCGCCTCCGACACCACCAAAGTTAAACTCAAACTAAGTAAATGCGAGTTACCTAAAATCAGAAACCAAATATTATAGGGTTTATAGTCAACAAAGATGGTATTCGCCCAGACACAGATAATAAGTAAGAAGCAATTAGAAAAATGCCTGCCCCCCACAACAGTAGAAGCAGGTACGAGCGTATATCGGTTGTTGTGGATATTACAGACGCCACTATTTATTAACTTTTCAACAATCCGCTGAACCACTCATCGCCCAATACCAGAAAATATATCCAAGATTTAAGTGGACAAAAGAATGCCAAGAATCCTTCGATTACCTTAAGGAAGCACTTACAAAGATACCACTTGCTCGCACATCAGATATATATCGCCCAAATGATCTTGTATACGGATGCTTCAAATACAGCAATAGGCGCTTGTTTGGTCCAACACAGAGAAGAAAATGAGACAACCTATTTAATACCAGAAATTCCTAATGAGATGACCTATTGCATTTGGTGTCTCATGCCTTCTCTTAAAACACAGAAGTCGATAGTGGTCGACAACAGAGAAAGAAGCTTTTTTTCCATACATTACGTGATACAAAAACTTGATTTTTATATCAGAGGTACCAAACTTACTATTAGAACAGACCACCAACCATTAGTGAATTGGCTCACTAAGACGCAGGAGCAGCCAAAGAAGTTTACAAATATGGTCTATGAACTTACAATCTATAATGACAACAAAAATTGAATACATTCCGGGTACTCAAATTACATGTGCAGGGGGGACCTCCTTTCTCGAACGCCTCAGCCATGTGTTATACATGAAGATGATCCACAGGCGTTCACTGATATCAATGACAATGCAAAGGAGATAAACATTATAAGTTCCAATATGGATAAATCAATGAAAACACCACCTGCCACAACAGATACCGGCACACAAAGACAGCAAACAACGGTTGTACCAAGAACATATTTGATGTACACGCTGAGCAGAGAAAAGATCCCCGAAATTCTCAAAATCATCAAACAAATAGAAACGAAACCTACATCATGTAAACATTTTATAATCTTGCCACATGAATCAAATACCATATCATTGTTGCCGACTACCCCTTTTCTTGTAAATGAGTAGGAAGGATGTAGAAGCACCATACTGGATACCATAAATGTAACAGACTTTTTTGAGTAGGTAACGGCTAGCCCACAAATGTAGTGTGAATATTGAAGAATGTCCAGTGTCAATGTTTGAAACGATTCAAGCCACAACAGGCGGACCATTAATTACATACAGGCCCTTGGTAAAGGCCGCAACAATGTTGGCATTCGTTTGCATGACTTGAAAGTGTTGAGGTGTATACACAATATAGATGTGTGAGTAAGCACATCAATGAATGCGAATGCTGTCTCAAAGTTCGTGGAAGACAGGCATCAAAAGGACATCACACTGTGTTGTAGTGAAACTAATCCATGCAGTAATTCATATAGTTTCTTGGAACACCTCTGACGTTTGATTGGCTTTATTACATCACACGGCTCGGACGACTCTTGTGTACGCACAACCAACATAAAATAAATCATTGGACAACCCATTCCGGACATAAGCATGTATGAATTCCAGGTTCATCAGCAAATGGCAAGTGCATATATTAAAAAAAAAGCTGATATCTCCGTAACGATTACCACCTTCGTCACTACAGCAAAAAAAAACAGCAAGTCAGATACATTCCTTTAAGTATACACAGTCGCACACACCCTGGCTAGCCTATTGGTACAGTTCGAAATAGCCTCCGTGGACCATATGCTCTATCAAACCCTTGCACAAAGTGATACCGCCGACATGGCGGGAGTTCAAAATGACATAGCTAATGTTTCTCCGGCATAGAAACAACCCGATCTAGGCATAAATGGCATGATGATACTTGAGGTGCACTTCAAATAATAATAAAGGCTCTTTATCGACCAGAGGAAAGTCCAACAAGTTAAGGGGAACCACAAATGTCAGACCTAAAGCTGGCAATATATCGAAGTAACATGTAGCGAGCAATTACCATATTACATGTCGAAAATGCACCACAAACTCTCACAACCGTCTCCCCTCCCAGACGTTTAGAAAAACAACTCCACGGGAAATTATCATGTATACATCACTGTCCAAACGCACAGAGGACTGCCATTCAATTCCCATGGATAGAAAAAGTCTGTGGTTCGACGGAAACACGACTCACACAATTGACCCTGCACAGTTTTTGAATAACGCTCAACTCCAGAGGCGGAAGTCTTCTCTACCAACCCAAAAACTAGACTCAAGTCGCAGAAAGCGCACGACCCCTGAGCGACAACTCACTAGGCACGTTTGTGAACCAATACCAGGAACAAGACTGACCCAGCTCGCCCCCCCCCATATATGGACAGTGGAAAAAACATCATCTACTAGTTGCCCAACATTCCCAAGAAATACTAACCAGAAACATGAACATATGATCGAGTCAGAAACCGAACACTGTTTTATAAAATTAGACCGCCTGGTATAAGAACCAAGAGGGGGTAAACAACCACTGATCACAATACAACTATTGTTTTTTTTCAGAGAGAAACATGGGTCATCATGCCCCTTTAGATCATAAAATGTTACAAAATTTAATGTATACAACTAGACAGATAACTTAAAAGCAGATTATTCAACTCAGCAAAATCTGTGTGCAACAATTATATTGATGAGAAACAAGAAGGATGCCAACTACAGGAGTAATTCCCAGAAAACATAATAATACCTCAATTACTTGAGAAGTCCATACATAATGGACATGTTAGGAAGAGATAAAACCATTGTACATTAACAAGAAAAGAATACTAATGGATGTCAAAGTACAAGGACATAGTTGAATATGTTAGTACTTGCAGAATATTCAGAAATGTGAAAAACATGCGACCGAACTAAAGTTCCTTTACAAGAAATGAAACCATCTCATTTCCCTAATGGAAAGTTATAAGTAATAGGACATTTCAGGTCAATATCCTGATAATACGGCATTTTTGGTGACTAATACATACGTCTTACACAGGTTTCGATCAATATTCGTATGGCCTGAAATGTTATTCCTCTCAAGAACATAACGTCAGCGACAGTGACGGAGTTTTTACTACAAGAGAAATTAGTACCAAGACATGGGTTTGACCCTAGAGAGAAATAATCACTGATAACGGAAAACAATTTGTCGGTAATCCTTTTAAGAAGACACTCCATACTCTGGTCATATTCAACATACGACTAGCAGCATAATCTATAGACCGCAGGCAAATGGAAGAAAATGACCCGAGAGTGGCCCCCATTCAATGCTACATTGCATGATATCCTTGCTAAAATATAATACAAGGAAATGCACATATTGGGATATATAAATATATATTCAATCAAGCACTGGAAGCGATAAGAGTTAAATAATAAACGAAACGACAGGACTGTCCCTCCGTTCTACATGCTATAATGATGACGTGAACCCTACCTTCCCATTAGACAAAAATGGATGTGACGTGAACGCCTACCTTCCCATTAAAACAATCTCCTGCAACTCCCAAAGGAAGTATCAAGGTGAGGATCCCATTGAAGTTATACTAACAAGAAAAGATATAGTAGCACACACCAGATAGCTAATCGAAACTCCCATAAAGCTTTTAAGAAATGGCAGAAGCAGTCATGAGATAAAAAGAGCTCAATTAGAACAATTTAAAGTTGGTGATAAAGTATTTATTTACAAGAAGAACGTTCGAGATAATAAATTTTGATGCACGATGGCTTGAACGGAGTTATAAAGTGTTGGAACAGACAACACCTATAAAAATTATATATTATGGAATGAAGAAAAGTAACATAGTCACCAAAAAGCACACGCAGCACAGATAAAGAAAGATAATCAACGTCCCACAGCACCGCCAGCTTTACAGAGTAGCAGACCAGTACGAAAAAGGCACGTTTTGAGTTACTATGATTTTACAGACTTGTCAAGCAACTTCACATAGTGAACACGACACAGATGGTGAGCAAAAACACTAACGAAGAACAACGTAATACTCCAGATCCGCTAACAAGATCTATACATCGCCTGACTCGCTGCAGAGAAAAACTCAGAAGACGAAGATGATATTACCACCAGCATAACTAAAGAGAGAGATTGATATACAGAGATAATCGTCTACACGAAAAGGATAGTAAGTACATCCACTACACGGTACATGTTTGATAAGAAGCCCCCACATACATTTATAACAAGGTCAAACATACTATGGCAAGTCGACAGTTACCACCGGTTACTTAAAGTCAACACTAGCCTACTGTTGAAGTCTGTTTGACAGTAGAAGCTAAAGTTGGATTGCACGGAGACTGGAGATGTATAAGGTTGCTCAGTGTAAAAGTCCTGGGGAGTACCAAGTAGTAGCAAGAAATCTAGGTCACTAGCGTGAGGTGTCGCCAGGGTTTAGTAGACACATACATAATGTCAGTATTCCTGCAGATTCAGACGTGTAATACTTGTATGACAATGTGGTTGATGGTGTAAGTGTGTAGATCACAGTGCTGATAACACGAAGGCCGTATAGGCTCTTGGACGTCTTCACATTAACTCACACAACCACAAGAAGAAGACAGTGAAGTACGGAATGGCTGCTGACGATTTACAATAATTTATTTGTGACGTACGATAATACGATGATGATGAAACGAAACAGTCAATAGTATACAATCGGGTACATAATATGTGTAGTTACCAAGGTCAGCTTCAACCATCACAGATCCTAGACATGTAAAAATGTCTTTATCAGTGTTTACCAGTTTATGCAATAGCTCTAACCCCTGACTGAGCCCCCGTCAGGTAAGCCCTACAAATATATTGCGTAGTACGGGCGATAATCATCTATATAAAGAAAGTCAATGCCATTGTCCTACAATTAGCAAAAAGACATCAGACTGGCCTCACATGCCAGATACTTTCATTCTGTGGAAGAATATATATGGTGACAACGAAATCAGGCCGCAGGTACGCGGGCCTCGATAAACAGGTCACTCTCAGTTCATACAGGCTCTTGAGATTGGAATATAATGTTTTCCTTCCAAATCATATTCCTAGAGGGTTGCGTCTGCATTGTCGGATCCATAAAGATGATTTCTAGGCTTATGTGGGTAACAGGTCAACTTGACCTAGTCTTGTCGATATGAAGTCATACTGGAGTGCAGTATAATAACTTCTTGTGCGCTTCGCTCACTATGCCGCCACTCGCGATAAATGTACCTGTAAGCTCTAAACGAGACGAACAGATTGAATATCGTTTTCAGTTACCTTTTTCAAGAATCCTGACCCTCTTAAGTAACACAATACAGCCAATACTGGCAGAACGAAAACACTCAGGGACGGAAGAATGCCACACGGCCATTCCCAGAATTTCCACTTCCTATCGAAAACTTGACAGAGAGGAATCTATGGATCGGGACATCCGTTCTAAGCCACAGGTACGCACTCTCTGAATATCGGTCTCCCGGCTTTTGCCGCTAAGACCCCGCGCATGACCAAAGAGCATGGACCAGATCGAGGCAAACCCAGACCAGGCGTTTCCGACCAAACGGGTGATAAAATACACCGTATATGATCTTATAAATAGAATTAAGACATGTCAACTCTAAGACATGTCTTAGACAGGACAACATAAGACAGGAGAAGATAATCACCAGTCAAACTTGTCACCGAAAGATAATAAACGTTTATCTCTCTTTGATTACATTAAACCAAACATACATTAGGTTGGTGTTTTTCTCACCGTCGAAAATGACGGTAACACCTACACATTCCAGTTGTGACAGCGAGGACGAGAGGCCTTTGCAACCAGCAACGAGAAACAACATAACCCCCAAAGTAGGAGCCTTACAGAAGAACATACGAGTCGACAGTTACCACCGTCAACTTCCAGTCAACACCAGCCTACACATTTTAGTTGGGACAGCGAAGACGAGAGGCCTTTGCAACCAGCAACGAGAAACAACATAACCCCCTATAGTAGGAGCCTTACGGAAGAACATACGAGTTGACAGTTACCACCGTCAACTTCAAGTTAACACCAGCCTATACACTCTAGCTGGGACAGTGATGATGAGAGACCTTTACAAGCAACGAGAAGCAACACAACACATCATAGTCGGAGCCCTCCAGCAGAACATATAAACAGTAACAAGAATATCATTGATACACCTGTGGTACCTGTTGAATCAGAACTTGACATAACGGAGCGAGAAGAAAATGACATAGATTGCATGGATGACACTACCAACACCGAGATACGTATAGCTACCAAGCGCCCTTACCAACCTTCGTCACCAGATACACCACCAAGAGCGAAGTTGTTACGCCTACCACAAGAACATGTACGAGCCAGATTCAAAAGAAATAATCGTCAAGTACACATACCGTCTCTAGGTTTACAACAGCATACAAATATTCGTTCGCCCCCTTTCTCCTGCAGAGTGACTATAAATACGATAGAGCAGTCAATACAAACTTCGTCACAGTACGACAGTCCCGCCTCTCCGGTAAGAGAAATTACACTGTTGGAACTTGCAAAACAAATCTCCAACTTAGTGTAATCGTCGTAAAGTACTCAACCAGCTATAGTACTTAATTCGCAGCACTCACCCAGCAATAGTGCTTAAGAGGTACTCCAATCGCATAGTACCCCAACGTTAAGTTAATTAATTAAGTTTCTCTGTGGTTAATTTAGTGATATTGATATTCCGGAGCACACTTAGACAATCACATTACTTACTAACTGTTACGCACAGATTTTTTTTTCTAAAGACATTGTATAATCATTTTTCTAAAGACATTGTATAATCATTTTTCTAAAGACATTGTATAATCACTTTTTTCTAAAGACATTGTATAATTAGCTTGTCTGAATTGTACACTTTAATTCTTTGCGGTCAAAGCTAGATAACTCTTGTTTGACTGATTACCATTTTTCAATGGTGGTTACGTTCTCTTGTGTCGGGGCGCGTCGGTCCGTTTTTTTTTTGAAGTATGGGTGGTCATGTTCCTTGTATGGTAGTAGCGGTCAACTGTTTCTTGGGATGATTGAAGGCAGTGTTGAGGTTTTTATTCCTGTCCAAATAAGGCGCGCTCCATTACAAATCTTTATCTGGAATTTTCCCTACATCGTCTCGTTTGATTTTTGCTCAGGTGTATGCGTTCTGCGCATGTCCGGACGTTAGGTGTGTCTGGGAAGCTTTCCGGTCGGGGAGTCGAATGAAAAGTTGTGAAGCAGTGAGGACGCTTCTTGCGTCTCTTTGATTCTTTGATAGGGAATTAGGAGCCTTATTGTGAGTTAGTTTAGCTTACAAGGTCCTTCCCTTGATTATTCAAAAAACCCTGGAGGCGTGTGTTTTTGTGGTGTTGATTCGAAACAAGGTAATACCTCATTTACGTTTCAAATCTGTAATCTAACTTTATGTTTGACAATGGTCGATCTCTGCTCACTTACGAATTACAGAAATAGAGGTTCTTCTACTAGAAGTCACGCCCCAGGTATCTTCTTACCTGAGATTAATATGTACACGGGTCATACTTAGCCCGAAGGACAGTTCTATGTTCTATGAACGTCGCTACGTCAGCGATTGCACCTACGTCGAGGTTAGACTTAGGAATGCCTGTAAAGGTCAGCTTGACCTACACTCCTGGAACACCATCCTCGTGCGACTTATGATTAGACTCATTTAGCACATCTGAACAGTGAGAGGAGTATTTGATGCACTTTTGTAATATTGGAGCCAACAGTATAATCTTTTGGCGCCATATCATATTGAGTATATGCCAGATACATTGATGAACATAACTTATGCTGATTTTCGTAAACTGTCATGACTATGGTTTATTGTGAAATGGATGTACAGTTACCTGTCTTGTGGCATCAGATAATAAATGATAGAAAACGTCAACAGCAGTTTCACGCTTCTATGACTTACCATGTCATGTCACATATGTTGTGAACTTGTAAACCTACATCACCCACACTTACAGCAAGCAACAACAGACAAGACACCTCACTCTTCAACCTATTACATCCCTGGTGTCTGTAGAGGTGGTACTCTACTGGGCTGCTGACTATCATCGTAGTGGCCAGTAGTCAGCTAAAATCCACCCTTATCATTGTGGTGGCCAGTGGGCCCATATCATTGTAGTGGCCAATAACTGGTTCGTCTTTTACCAGCACTCACGGGGGTCAACAAACCCATTCATTCTACAAGATGCAAGTTCGTGAACGATACTTCCTGCAAGATACAACATCTACAATGACGTATAGCATGTCCGCTATATTGTGAAAGTACCCGGCGCTGCCCGACAGTTTATCGATTTCATAGCTTTCAGAAGGTCAAAGTGCTGATTGAAGCGATTTACTCATACTGCAGTTAGAGGGTCAAGTGCCGAGCATTGTAAGGAAGAAGGACAAGTTCCGAAACAACATTTCCAGTATCAGAAGCTCGTTTTCATGCGTCATTACTGTTTATCGAAGCAAGTTCAGAGGTCGATCAACGTTGGATCACCATCCTTTGAATGCTGATCATCACCTGTTCTGCACCGTGCTGACGTTTGGACATATAGAAGTTAAGTGGCCTGTTTTGTTTGTGAACTGTGCCCTTATACTCTAACTGAGCATTCTATACTTTCACATTCTTGCTATTTTTTGTTACATGTTACATGTTTACATGTTATATGTTGTTTGTTATATTTATATGTTTATATTTTTAGCGGGTCGGTTGGGTAGGTGACTATTATAAGGTATACCACGTCATAAAGGTCTTATAATAGCGTTCAGTAGGAGCAATTTTCTTAATTGAAAATTTGCATGCAACAATTGTTGCTATTTTTTGTTAGTTGTGATGAGGTGTGTTTTTTCTTCGTATTTTTTGTAACATTTTTCAGTTCTTTAGTTTTGAATTTTATTTGTTTGTTTTTGTAGGTCTCCTCTTTCCTATTATTCAGTTCTATACACCATTTTCGTTTATACACTGTGACGTCATTTGTTGTTTACCTTTTCGCATTTGTCATCACATTCTTTGTGATATTTTATTTTTATATTTTTCGCTGTTTATTTAGTTGACTTCTGCGAATGTTTTCGTATTGTCTTTGATCTTTGTTATTGTTTACATTGTCTTGGATCTTTGTTATTGTTTACATAGTTCTTAGTTAGCCTTCACTATTGTTAAAATTTTTGCTTATGCACTATTAGCTGTGCAGTGCACTTATCATAACTAACTGGTGGTTTTTGCTTATGCACTATTCACTGTGTAGTGCAGTTATGATAAATAACTGATGAATATGTGGTTATGCACTATTAGATGTGTAGTGCCCTTATGATTAAGAAGTGACTTGTGATATTATTATACATTTGATAATACAAGTTCTTTATCAAAGACTAGTTTCCCCACAGAGATTGGGGTAAACATTGTGATTATACAAGTACTTTATTTAAGTCTTGTTACCATTAAGGTTAAAATAAGATAATTAATTATTTCAGGTTTTGGACTCATAATATTAGACATCATGTCTACACTTGAGTACTTTATTGAGCAAGGGAAAGCCCTTGGTAAGACTGGTGATATATTAGAAGAGTATGCAAATACTCAATGGACTAAAGCACTGAAGTCTGAGGAGAAAAGACAAAAAGAGGAAAATAAAAGATTAGACAGAGAAGCTGAGCAAAAGAAGATAGATACTGAGAATCTGAGACTGCAGATGCAGGCAGATGAAAGAAAATTCCAGATGGAAATGGAAAAACAGAAAAGAGAATCTGAAGCTCAGGATAAAAGATTACAAGCCGAGGCTGAAGAAAGAAGGTTACAAAGAGAGGCTGATGAGAGAAAAGCAAAAATGGAGCATGAAGAAAAACTCTTAGCTTTGGAGTTAGAGAAGTTAAAGTTGATGAACATGGGTAATGCTAATGATCCAAATAAGGGGTCATCTTCTGATAAAGCTAGTACTTTTAAGATTAAACTACCTGTATTCAATGCTTCCAGTGACGATATAACGTTTTATCTGGATAGATTCGAACGTGCATGTAAAACACATAACATAGATAAATCACTGTATGTTTAATCAGTTGTCCAATTTACTTAGAGGTGATACTTTGAGTATGTTAAGTATGGTAGATGAGCCTGACAAGAACAATTATGAGGTTATCAGAGCAGTCTTGTTAAAGAAGTACCAACTTAACGAAGACGGCTATCGTCTTCAATTTAAAAATATGTTGCCAGATACTGGAGTTGAATTCTCTGAATTCATTTCAAAGATACGTCTTACTTTTTCACGATGGGTTGAGCTGTCTAAGACAGAACATACATATGAAGCACTTATGGACTTACTACTTAGAGACAAGGTTATGTCTTCTGTCAATGAATCTTTTCTTTCTTTTCTTCATGAGCGTAAGCCTAAAAACAGAAAAGAAATGGAAGAATACTGTTGTCAGTATGTCACTGGGCATCCTCACGTAACCATTAGCAACTCTAGAGTAAAAGAAGGTGTGCCGGTTGCTTCGGCAGCACCATATGGCCCAAACTTCATGCGCAAATTTCAAGGTACTCAACAAAATTTTAATAGAAAGAGTAACCGTAATTATGCTCAGAATCATGGCAATCACTCACATGGTGATTCTTCTTCGAAGAACTGGAGACAAGCTGATAGTCCTCGGTATACTACACCCAATAATTTTAGACATTTCCGCAGAGGTAGTCAATATAGAGGCAATCATAACTATTTTTCGCGGAGACCTCATCAATATAGAAATGATAATGACAATTATGAAAACTGGGATTCAAACCAGGATAACAATTACAGTAGAGAGTATAATAATAATTTCAGAGGCAATAATGGTCGCGGTAGATCTCAACATAAAAGAAAGAGATATCAACAGACAAACTCTGTGCAGCAAGAGTCTCAGGGAGCATGTAAACAGGTTGATAATAATAAAAACTCTAGTGCTATCACGTGTTCTGCCTTTGACTTTAGTAGGACAACTAAATGTCCACAATGCAGTACTTTGTTCGAACCGACTACCGTACCGAAACTACTTTAAGCTGTGGGCAGCCTCTTCCAGCTCTGCCTGCTAGTGTGGCGCATGACGGGAGAGGTTCGCTTATACTACATAGGGGTCTGGTAAATAGTAATCCAGTCTCAGTTGTATTTAATTCTGGATGTACTACTATTGGTGTTAGGCAATCTCTTGTAAATCCATCCTGTGCTACAGGAAAAGTCATCAAATGTGTCACATTTGGTGGCACGTTAGAAAAGTATCCTACTGCTATAATACACATTGCTACTCCTTTCTTCACGGGAGAGGTCCACGCGTGTCTACTTCCAAGCCCTATTGCGGACCTTATTATTGGTCGTATTCACGGAGTTAGGGAATGTACCCCACAGCAGATTGCTGTTTGGGAAGAGCAAAACATTGAAGCTACCAATGCGGTGGTCACAAGAGCACTTCTCTGGATCCACCTCAAACTTCAATTAACTAATAAAAATGAAGTAGATAGCCAAAATAGTCACGTTGATTATTTCACGTGACATCTCATTTATAAAATTGCAAGAAGAAGATCCTTCTATTACAAAAATTCTTCATTCTAGCAAAAAAAAAGGTGATCCAAATCAGAATACTAATAGAAATCTTTGATTTCTATGAAGAACTGGTGGCGTTACTTGTGCGTATGGTACAAGACTCGAATTACGTCCACTCATTCTCAAATTCTTGTGCCTAAGAGTATGAGAGATTGCAAATATTGCAACATGCTCATAGACTCGCAATGGGCTGGACATATGGGTTTTATCCGTACAAAAAGTCGAGAGTTTCCTTGCGGCTTTCTTTTGGCCATTTGTGAGCAAGGACATACGAATTTACTGTCGTTTCTGCAAAGTATGTCAGGAGGTCAAATCTAAAGACCACGACATGCTGCGCCTATCCAGGCTGCTGACATTCCTATTCGGCCGTTTCAAAAAATGGCAATAGATATTATCGGGCTTTTTAGAGTTAAGTCAGCTAGAGGACAGCAATTTATTCTTACATGTGTCGATATGTGCACACGTTGGCCAGAGGAAATACCTCTCAAGAGCATCTCCACTGCGATATCGCAGACGCTCTTTGGCTAATAATTTACTCGCCTTTGGATTTCCCCGAGAAGAAATTTTGTCAGACCATGGCACTCAACTTGTATCCGACACTATGTCCACAGGTAATGTCTAGCTACATATTAAAAGTCTCCTCAGCAGTATCTATCACCCAATGGTCTAATGGTATTAGTTGAGCTCTTTGAATAGACACTAAAAACTTTACTTGGGAAGATAACTGAGGATCATCCTCAGGATTGGGACAGGGTCTTACCCGCGGCTCTCTTTGCGTATAGAGAGGTCCCAATGAACATACGGGGTTTTCCCCTTTTGAACTTGTCTTTGGCGCGCAACCGCGCGCCCTATGTCTTTAATCCACGATCTTATCACTGCCGATAATATTAGCGATGAGACTCAATCTTCTTACGAGTATGTCATTGCTCTTAGGCAAAAGATCATCGAGGCATGCAAACTAGCAACTTCTTCATCCGAATTTGCTAAAGAAAAGCAAGGCAGTTTTGCAAATAAAAATAGATTGTCTACGACAACTTCGTCCAGGTGACAAAGCACTCGTTCTTCTTCCGTCAAGGGGAGAACAGACTTCATATTGCATGGAAAGGTCCGTATGCAATAGTCTCTAAAATTTCCGATGTCGACTATGTTTGTCGATATTGATGGAAAGCGATAAAAACTTTCCACACATAAATATGCTCACGGAATTTCATGAAAGACCTGACTATTTTGCAGCCTAATTTTCAGGGAACGGACAATTCTCCAGTACCTCAGGGTCATTACTCATCCCTGTCAGTTATTACAGAGAGGAAAACTACTTTTTTCTGATGTCAATCTTCCTCTTTCTATGGTCCCACTTTATTCTACGGAATCTTGGAAAAACGTGACCGTTTCTCCAAATCTTTCCGCGAGGAACATCGACAAGTTTCTTCGATGTTGCAAACATTTCAGGATGTTCTTACAGACATCCCGGAACACACACATGTCATTGAACATGACATTGTGCTAACTGATCATAATCCTATCAGAGTCAGACCCTATCCAATACCTATCCATTTCCAGTCTCAAGTCGAAAAAGAATTGGATGAAATGATACGTTTGTAAATCATTGAACCATCCACTTCAGCATACTCTTCGTCTAGGGTTATTGTTCGAAAGAAGGATAATAACATTCGCATTTGCGGAGATTATCGCAAATTGAACCAAGTTACGAAGTTCGATGCTGAACCTATGCCTTCATTAGAAGAGCTACTCAATAAACTTTCTAATTCTAGATTCTTTACCAAACTCGACTTATCGAAAGGTTATTGCAAATTCCTTTACCTGAACGTGCCAAACCTTTTACAGCTTTTTCTACACCTAGGGGTTTATTCCAATGGAATTTCATGCCTTTCGGTCTTATGACGCCCCTGCTACATTCGTACGCATGATGCGGCGAATTCTCGCATATCGTACAGATGTCATAGCATACTTAGACGATATCTGCCTGTTCATGATCGATTCCTGGAAGATCAGAGTTTGGGTTTATACAAATTACTGTCTACCCTTCGCGAGTATAACTTGACTGCAAAACCCTCTAAAGCCTTTATAGGATTTAGTGAGGTTGGTTTCCTAGGTCATCGTGTTGGTCATTTTCTTTTAAAGACAGAGGACCACAATGTTTCAAACATTCTTAACATTTCTGTCCCTAAGACGAAAAAACAAGTGCGTAGTCTATTAGGTTTGATCCAATTCTACGGACGATTCATTCCGAATCTGTCCTCCATTATGGCACCGCTTTCTACTTTATTGAAGTAAGGGTCGCCTAATCTGATCCGCTGGTCTAAAGAATGTCAATCCTCATTGGACCAGGTTAAAGCCCTATTTTCATCTCCACCTATTCTTAAGTTCCCTACTATTGAGAAGACTTTTGTTCTTCGAAGTGACGCCTCGTCAACAGGGATTGGGGCAGCACTAATGCAGGAGTATTCTGATACTTTGCATCCGGTGATGTATATCTCTAGGAAATTAAATGCTGCAGAAAAGAATTACTCGGTTTTAGACCGTGAGTTATTGGCTATGGTATGGTCTATTCTGAAGTTACAAAGATTTCTTCTAGGCGCACATTTCATTGTGCAAACCGACCAGAAAGCGCTTACTGCTATTCAGAGCAAAAACTTGAAGAGCTCGAGGTCCACTCGTTATGCCATAGCTCTTCAACCATTTCATTTCTCGGTTCGAGCTATCCGTGGTTCGGATAATGTGATGACAGACATTCTGTCCAGATGCCCACACGATTCCACATGATTCTTCTGTCATATATATATATTTCCTGATATACAGTCTACGACTATAATGACATATCAGCACATACTTTGTCTCAGATTTGTGAATTTATAACATTGTACCATATAATGTCCTTTTTCTGTTACCGATTTGATCATAACGGAAGAAGGCGTAGTTAGCAATATACGAGCCAAAAGCTCACCATGGCCACATTTATATATTGTATTTTGATGACTGTATTTAAGAGATTTAACATTTTCTTAAAGATTTGTGTTATTGAATATTTTGCAGCATACACATCATTGACGTCTGCGGAGATTATGTACATTGGTGGAACCCATGAAGTATATCAAGTCCTATCCTAAGTTGGAGCGGTTATGTCCAAATCTTCTAGTAACGTATTATATCCATGGTCCCTACGAAGAACAGCTGATTTATTATATTGATTAAATAATGCCATTGTAATAAATGTACTTTTTGTTTGATATATGTGTAATTTTTATAGTGAGGTAGATTAGCTATATTACACCGCGTTTGCACAACACGTCATTTGTAATACTAATGGAATATATGTAATTGCATAGATTGTATGAGTATGATTTGGCTTGCATTATCATGATACCAACCTGTGGCGTATGTTTGGTGGCACCTCCCTGGAATATACGTGTACACCTTAGGGAAATATGTTCTCTAAGGATCTGAGATATAATCTCAGTTTCGCTCCATTGCGTCGAGCTAGCCTCATAATAGGCATTATAATCCGCGCATCATACGCTGCGTTAGGAGCCTGTTTTTTTCTAGTCTCTAGGAATAAAAAAAAAAGTTTCTTTTTTTTTTACCGGGGTGCTAGTAATCTGTTACGGCCAGTGAATTTTTCTAAAGACATTGTATAATCTATTTTTCTAAAGGACATTGTATAATCATTTTCAAAAGACAATGTATATAATCATTTTTCTAAAGACATTGTTAATTATACTTGTCTGAATTGTGACACTTTAATTTTTTTACGGTCAAAGCTAGATAACTCTTGTTTGACTGTATCTACCATTTTTCAATGATGGAACACTTCCTTGTGACGGGACGCCGTCGAGTCCAATTTTGTGACGGTGTGTGGTCATTCCTCCTTGTATGGTAGTAGTGGTCAAACTGTTTCTTGGAATGATTGTGCAACCTGTGTTGAGGTTTCTATTTTGTCATATAAGGCGGATATTTATTACAAATCTTTATCTGGAATGTTTCCTACATCGTTCTCCGTTGAATTCTGCTCAGGTGATGCGTTCTGCAGCAATGTCCGGACGTAGGGTGTCTGGAAGCTTTCCTGTTGGATCGAGGAAAAGTGGTGAAGCAGTGAGAGACGCTTCGTGCGTCCTCTTTGATTCTTTGATAGGGAAATTTGGGAGCCGTATTGGAGTAGTTTAGCTACAAGTCCTTCCCTTGATTATTTCAAACGCTTGGAGGCGTGTGTTTGTTGGTGTTGATTTCGTAACAGTAATACCTCATTTACTTTCAAAGCGTAATCTAACTTCACGACTTTTGCAATGGTCGATCGCTGCTCACTTACGAATTACAGAAATAAGTTCTTCTACAGAAGTCACAGCCCCATATCTTCATACCTAATTAATAGGGACACGGGTCATACTAGCCCGTAGACCTTCTATGTTTCTTATAACTCGCTACTTCAGGCGATTGCACCTCCGTCAAGGTTAACTTAGGAATACCTGTAAAAGGTCAGTTGACCTACACTACTGAACACCATCCTCCGTGCACTTATATTAACTCATTTAGCACATCTGAACAGTGAAGGAGTATTGAATGCACTTTTGTATATATTGAGCCAACAGTATAATCCCTTGCGCCATATCAGTTTGAGTAATATGCCAGATAAAGTGATTACATAACGTATGCTGATTTTCGTGAATGTCATGACTATGGTTTTATTGTGAAACTGGATTGTAACCGTTACCTGTCCTGTGGCGTCAGATAATGAAACATTGGAAACGAGTCAATCAGCTCAGTTTGACACCTTTGTATTATGCCTTTCCATGTCATGGCTCATATGTTTGTGAACTTGGTGAACGGAAAAAAAAGACGACAACAACCCACACTTACACGCATATCTCCAACAACCCAAGACCCGACACCTCACACTGACAACTCTTATTTACATCCCTGGTGTCTGTAGGGGTGGTACTCTATGTGCTTGACTGACTATCATCGGTAGTGGCCAGTAGTCAGTTAAATAAAAAATTTTTTTTCGCTCCAACCTTATCATTGTGGTGGCCAGTTGATTCCCTCCTTACGCAGCTACAAACCTTTTAAAAGAGAGGAGTAAAAGAACCTTTGAAACAGATAAGAATACAAAAATAAAACATATTACATATAATCGCTCATGAGATGTGACGATAGTTAGATTTAAATACAAGTAATCTCATTGAGTGTGATATAAAGTAGATAATACTACGTTGAATATCTCAGGAAGCCTTCACTTCAGGTTTTCTTCCCGAAGGTACTAAGATTCAGCTCACACCAGAGGATCAAGATGATGTAAGTAATTGCTTACTTGAGAAATGATGGTTATATGACACTTATATAAATCAGGTCCTAACATGTAATTTCAGGGACCAATGAGGTTGGGTATTTTGCATAGGTCGTGATTATACATGTGTATAATATAGTCTTCAGACAGAGTTGAAGACGATTTGGACTGGTGCAAAACCAAGGCTAGAATCAGCCGAGCACATCAAACTCTGACTTATTGACAGGTCTTTCACTATCGCATTGGGACATTTGTTTATAAACAAATATTTTGCTCTACTACTTAGATTAATTCTGCTTATCTGGCCGATATAGTTATCAACGACATTAACTGGCGGAGATTTTAAGACAGAAAAAGGCCCTGACAATCCTCTGTGTCCAGAAAGCAGTCCATGCGAAAACAGTATATACCTAAATATATAAATATAAGTTATGGGTGCGTTTTTTTTGTTGTATTGGATGAGGTTGACGATTGATAATATACCTCTAACTAATTTTGCAATGGTAATGAATTAGTTACACTTGGCATCCTAATTTTGTTTCCTTGAGATTTGTTTTAGATATTAAATTTAGACTTTGAATTGGATCACTGCCTCTATTTACTTTATTTCATTGAATGAATGTCGTGTAACGCTGTTAACTCTTCCAGCTATGTGGATTCAATGTCAATAGCGCTCCTTTAGAGCGGTAGAATTATTGAAGAACTGATATTAAAAAAAAAAATTTTGTTTAAACAACCAGTACACGACAACTTGACCAATGATAACGGATAGGGACAAGAGCGTTAGAATTTATGGTTAGACTATCACGATGCAGTAAAGACGACTTTCAATAAACGTTCGATACGGTGATTCATTCTCTGTGTACACTCTCAGGGCAGACGCCACTTGAAATTGCTCAGAAAAGCAGTAGTGATTGACTATTTGAATCCTCGTAAAGCTTTGTCGAATAGGAAACTGGCGTCGGCCATATGCGCTTTCTCTCACCCATATAAGGGCAACTTGAACAATGTTTCAGCAGTACATTTTTATTAGTGCTACCGTTCCTATCTTAGATGGTATCTCAATCGGTTGTGGCCAGATGGCGATATGTAATTACCAACTTGTTCCTTCTATTGAGCTGGTATAAGCATCATTATGTGTGGACCTGGATGTTCTACTTTCCATTTTTTTCTGTATCTGATTCTAAAAAGATCTCTTCTTTGCCAGTCTGTCAGCCTCTTCAGTGCCGGCGATGTACAATGAGAGGAATCCATTGGAGCACAACACTTTTGAACGTTGACTAAAGTTTGTGAGCACTATTCTGAGACATCCATGTCTGTATTATTTGGAATTACTGACGTTGCATCAGTAAAGAAAGCAACTTGTCTCTCTGTGCTGGCTTCGTCAATATAAACTCTGCTCAGTTTTTCAGGCTCTGTCTCGGCTCTAAAGTTACGTGAGATTTGGTCATTGCCACGACTGCCGTTTTTTCTCGCACAGTGCTTAAGTCTTAAAGATAACCCCCACCTTCCATTTTCTGTTTGCATTTGTTGCTGATCCGGCAGTGTGCATGGACCAAGTGATGCTTGTAATTGTCTCTATGTATTTTGTTGCAAGGTAATTTGATCGTTGCATTGGCTCGTTTTTCGTGTGATTCAATCCATGCGGAGTTTAACAAACTCTTCGTTGTTCGCTATGTTTCAGAGCCATCAATGAACTAAATGTTGGCTGTAAACTGTTTATTTTGAGTTGACTCGATTATTTTAATATCCAATTCAAGCACTTGCCATTAAAGCTCTCGTGTCACCCTGTGTTTTTATGTTTGGTGAGAACGTTGTAGAGAATTGTATGCATTTCCAGCTGACAAGGACTTGTCAAACTCACCGGCTCAACTTTGTTTAAGGCAGCACGTATGTGCCGGTCAAAAATACAAAACATGTAAAAAAAGTAAGTTTTATTGACTAAATATTCGTGATATACTTATCACTGTCGTGTTTTGAGCCGGCGTGCAGTTATTGATTCTATATAAAATATAAATAAAGATTATATATAAACTTAAACAAACTCAGAAAAATTCTCTCGGTGTTTTAAATATATTAATATTTACCTTTTTACTACAGAAAGGCAAACACAATTTTAATCAACTAACTATTTAATAATGAAAAGTTATAACCAGTTTTCCTTGCGCCATATTACTCCCTAGATAAATAAAACAAAAAACAAAAGCATTTATGCATCTGAACTTTCAGTATGAGGGTAATAGCAATGCGATGGTAGTGAAAATTGAGGAGTTCCCAACGCAATGTCATGGTTTGTAGCGAATACAGAAAGTTAGTGAAACGTCACTGTCTTTACATGCTTATGTTATGTGTAAGTAACTTTTGTCCTCAACCTCCCAACCTCCCAGCCCCTTTCTTTTTTTCCATGCGGAAATGGAAACGATAAATTGGCCGAGGTTGTATATATATCCTATAGAGCGTGTTCTCCTATTCACGTCTAGAGGCCCTCAAACCCCGCCAAAAACACCTCCTCGATAAGTCAAGTTAAATATGACCTATCACCTCATCAACACTCATCTGTCAAAAGATCCTGTTCGCACCGTCCTCTCCTCCAAGCGACCCAGAGGCCGGAAAGTGTTTTTAGTGAGTGCCACCCTTGCTGCATATAGACGGATAACCAAATTGAGGACTTATAAGTCCACACCGTTTGAAAACCGTTCAAACGATGCCAACTTTGGGACCAACCATGTAACCGAACACATGTAAGACAGGCAGTATGTTATCGAAACACGTTCAGATCTCGTTCCCTATCGCAAGTTCACCATCACCCATGCTTCACATGTGATTCACGCAACATCATCTAATGCGAATAGATCAAACGTTGCACCATTACTTACATCGCCAAACGGCACAAACGAACTGTTCGAACCGAGCACCATACCACCTCTACGACATAGTCTCAGTTTTAAAATTATAATACACACCTGTGGCCATCCACATCAATGGGCCCGGACCACACCACGGTGCCACTGACAACAGGTGAGCAGCTATCAGATCCTGTTCCTCGGAACGCCAAAGTCGGTTTCGCCAGGAACAACGCCTCATCCATCTTATGGGTTGCCTTTAGGGTTATTTATGTGATAAAACTAAAAAAAAAAAAAAAAAAAAAAAAAAAACAACGCTCTGAGCTTTGCTACTGGCATGGACCGTTTGAATTAGCAATCTCCGAGCGTTGTCGAGTCAAAGAATTAATATGTTCTTTGTCTAGAGATTAACAATAAAGATTTGGTTGACAGTGTAGAATCTTTTGGGATTGATATATTTATACCACACGGCTTGAATACCCAACATTCTTTTGTCTAACGCCTTTCCTATCTATCCCTAGTGTATTTATGACTGTCTACTTTGTTGTGATCACCATTTTTTTTTTTTTTTTTAATTTTTTTATTTTTTATATTTTTTTTATTTATTTTATTTTATTTTTTGTTAATTTTATTTATTTATTTATTTTTTTTATTTTTTTTATTTTTTTTATGTTATTTATTTTAAAGGTATTGTATTTATTTATTTTTTTTTATTTTTTTATTATTTTTTTTTAATTGTGTTTATTATTGATTTTTTAAATCGCTTTCCTCACTTTATATAGTATACATATATAATATATATATATATATATATATATAATATATATAATAGTATATATATATATATAATATAATATATATATAATATATATCTAATCATATATATATAATATATATTTTTTTTTTTTTTTTTTTTTTTCTTCGTCTTCTACTCACTCTTTTCCGTTCTTATTTTCATTATTTCTGAGTTTTCGTTTTTAAGTATTATCGACCGTCCGCTTTCCGTTTAGTGCAGCCATCTTGCATCAGTGACACATTGACTGGACCATAAAGGATTGTTTTCTCTTATTTTTATATTTCCATGTTCTCTACTGAATTCTCAGTTTTCTTCTCTTTTCCCCTCCTGTCTCTTGTTTGTCTTCCCTGACGAAGGCCTTGTGGCCGCAACGTAGTTTTTTCTTGGCCTTTCTCCGTGTAAGACGTATAAATATTTGTGTGGTTTTTTGTTTTTTTGTTTTTTTGTTTCCCATTCTACTGTTTTAAACCCTCCTTTACGTCAGTTCTCCTCATTTACTTATACTAATAACCCAGCAGGGCACACAAGGAGGTAACTAAACAATCATTTCCGTGACTGTCCCCATACTAAAAAAAGCTGTAAGTGTTGCTAGAAATAAGTAAATATCCCTCAACTGGAATAAACTTAATATGAACCCAACTTGTGCGTGCTCGCCCTCCCTCCCCCTATTCTAAAGAAGCCAACCACATTCTGGTTTGAAAGATGTGATAGAGAACATGAAAAGATAAGTCCAGATTCTCGGAAGGACGGAGATGCTGATCGCAGCAAGAAGAGATCCTGCAAAGAATAATGCGAAAAGAGACTCTTACAACATCCGTGAAAATAACATTTTAAGTGGATCCCCCTAACAAATTGGTTCATTTCAAAGAGGTATACCACGTGAGAGCCATGACCCAAGCGGGACTGCGGCCATAAAATGTCAATGACGAATATGTGATCACAGTATGGGATATGAAATTTCTACAGATGATTGACAAGCTTATTTTTTAATTAAATACAGCACGGGTATCTATTGGATATTCCTAAACCAACCACTGTCAAAACAAGAAATAAAAAAGGCAATTTGCACATAATTGTTTTTAAGTTTTTTTCCCAAAAACAAAACAAAGAAATAAAAAAACATATTATAAAATGACACAATAAACTCAACGTTACAGAGGAGTTAAATATTATTGCTTGCCACGATTCAAGTGATCTTATCTACCCTTGTGCTGTGATGTTAACGCGACACACCATTTTTTATGTCATAAAATAAACATGCACTCGCCTGTATTGTGACTTTGTTTCATATAAAGGTTATTGGGATACATAGAAGAACTAACAAATTTAAATTTAACAAGTAAGTCGCTGTAGGTGGACGTTGATTCATATAAAGTGATCGTATAACCAATATAAATTTACAAATTAGAAATAACCAAAAAGTGACTTTACAATGACCTGTATAAATCACCGTGATTTGTGTAGACCCTCCATATTTTTATCAAATCTAGTCACGTGACGTAAAGTTCCCGGATGTCTTTGAGGAGTAAAGACGAACTAGGACAACTACACATACAGAACAGTCGTTGAAGGCCACAAATACAAGGGCAGGTTCGGGAGGGGTCGTACCCTCAGATAAAAACAATTTCTACAAGAACCACGTACTACGCAGACCAAACCTCATCAGTAAAACACATTTCTACAGGACCACTATAACCAGACAACCTCATCAGTAAAGCACATATCTACAGACCAAAACTACCAGTCAACCTCCATCATGTATAAACACTATTCTACAAGGACCACACTGCTACCAAGATCAACCTTCATCATGTAAAACACATTTCTACAAGGACCACATGCCTACCATGACAATCCTCAATCATGGTAAAACACATTTCTACAAGGGACACACTACTACCAGACACAATCCCAATCATGTAAAACACATTTTCTACAAGGACCCTACTGTACCAGACACCTCTTAAACCGCATCCTATAAAACTACATTTGCTACAAGGACCAACTACTACCTGACAAACCACATCATGTGTTGACGTACGTCTAGTATCGACAAAGTGGAATTTTCCCTGATATGTTGGATGAATTAAGGGGGGGACTTTTAAGCATTTTTTATACATTTAGAACCCCTGAACATTTGTTGTAACTTTTCTTTTCGCAGAGCGAACCGTTTTTCCCGGAACTCACTTAGTAAGGCGGCACGAGATCAAAGACACTGAGACGATCCCCGACAGAAGAGCTAGTGTCTCGCAGTATTATCACTTCCCTCGAACTCAACCGCTCGCAAGATGGACCAAGCATTCGAAGAAAGACATCTCAGTGGAGATCTCAGGAAGGACGGGGCGCGGCATGCTATCAAAGACGGTAGAGGTCCCTTGATACGATTTCGCAATCTGGGGTGTTTAAGGCACGGAAAACCGATCGCAGCCAAGAGCGAACGGGGAAAGCTGATCGCATAAGCAGCGAGCGAAGATTACGAGAGGCCAGGGGAGGCTTCTACTCTTTGGGCTGACGGTTCATATCTCCAAAAATCCGTCCGAGATCAAATAGGCTGTCAAGTTTCTCATGTCCCACTCATTCTTGCATTCCAGATTGTTAAATATACAGATCACGAAGTAGAAATACACTTCATTCACTTCGCTGGCCAGAACTTGATAGATGCACTTAGCGAGATTTGAAATATCTTGCTAGATTCTCCCATGGATTGTTTCATTTCTATTTGCAGTGAATTCTAATTTCTTGTGCAAAGCGGTAAATATATATATATTGTGTAAAGTTGATCCAGTGGTCCGAGTTCTCATTCATTATATTTCATTGGATTTTGTGTTAATTTAAACCTATTAAATTAAACCGTCTCAATAGTTCCAGTTGTAAATGTAATGATATACCTGCTATACTATTTCCAAAAAGATAATAGATGTGTAATGCTTAAATGAACTTGAAAAGTCACGAAGAATTTATAAATTAATAAATTTAGTTAGTCCCTAGATTTAATATATGTGAGATTTAACCACTCGAACGCGCGCAGTGTTTATTAAATACATAATTAAATACGCAAGCATAAATAAATATCTTAACGGAAATTTATTTGCTCGCTTAGAAGATATTGATTTTAAAGTATGATTATTTGTTATGGGTTTTCTATCTTTTTCTCTCGATTGATCACCTTTTGCAACCCCAGCAATAACGAAATCTTTCAGAGTTTCCATACTCGGTTCTTATACATCCAGACAGTTTTTGAAGAGACTTTTTTTAAAAGTAAATCTTGTGGTGGTCCGGTGCGGCACTAGCTAACATAATTTACATGAAAGAAAGCCTACCCAAGATCATTTGATTATTATCAGCAAATTAAATTACAATCTGTAAGATAAACTGGAAGATGAACAGTGCCAGTAGCGATAGTTTATATACTGCTCTATTGTGAGAGATTACCGATTTACCTGACTGTGACTGAGCCCTAGTTTTTCTCACTGGATTAAAAAAAACTTTACCATCATCCTGTCCATTACGCATGAAAGGAATATTGCCATCTACCTCCATTTATCACCGCTGTTTGAATTGCGTCAGTGGCACCATAGACTTCCTTTATATAATAAAACACAAGAACTCTTTAGAAACTCAAGTCCGGCGATAAGCGGGAATAGTTGCTCTCAGTGAAACCTCCATTATCTGGCGGAACATAGAAGGACTTGCCAAGTTGTCACACGGTAAAGATTTAAGTAACTGTGTAAAATCATGCTATGGATTGTCTGATGGCTGAAAGTCGGTAAGTGTTGGTGTACATGAGTGTGGTTCCGCACAGTGTGCATGAAATGCCAGGAGATTTAATTTTTTTTGCAACAAACCAATTGTAATCTTGCCTACCGGGTAATACATTTTTCTGTCATACCCGGCATTGTTCGTTAGTGGATAATTTGTAACTCTGTCATCCATCCCCCCCCCCTTTTTTTTTCTTTGCTAGTAAAGGGAAAACACCAGTTGATAACAGTATTTTTGTCTACCACCATAACTAATATTGTAACACCTCTTTCAGAGTAATTAAATTCACTGTTGGATTAACTTTCCTATGCTCCTGATAACTATCTATCTTGAGACTGAGTTATCTTTGTCTAAAAAAAACGGAAGGCTTAGCGATACCAATCGTCTTCACCACCTCCCTACCTTGATATTTGCATTTTTCTGTAACTTATGATAATTTTATGTAACCACTTGATAGTGGTTTTTGGTGATTTGAGTTTAAGGTAAATAAACATCAGAAACTAATCGGACTGTTTGGAATACCCCAAAGCCCATATTCCTATTGTTTATATAGCTGTATCCACGTCGGCCTGAGTTTTGAAGCAACAAATCGGTGAGGAGCGCAGACGGTGGTCTGGAATAAGGCAAATAATTGTTTGAACTCAGAAAGTGGAAGAGAAGATGGAGAGAAGCGAGTTGTCGTAAGATAAGTCTGTCATTAACTCTCCCTCCACACTCTGTGAGCAATAATATTAAACTAGACATTTCTATCACTGAGTTTCATCATCATCTACACTCTAGAAAACCCGGACTACTATTCGAGACTCTTTTTCTCTCAAATAAATTTACACAATCTATTAAAACACATTTCTACAAGGACCACTACTACCAGACAACTCCATCATTAAAACATATTTCACAAGGACCACTACTACCATAGACAACCTCATCAGTAAAACACATTCTACAAGACTACACTACAGACAACCTCATCATGTAAAATACATTTCTAACAGGACCCCTACTACTACCAGAGCTTGTAACGTTTCGTGGCAAGCTTGACAGTGGGAACTTGTTGTAGTAGTTTATCCATGCCCTCATAAGAAGTGGCAAAATAAATGGTGATGATGTCTAGTGGATGAGTAAGTGTTGTGGTTAAAACAATGATGGTCGAGTAAATAAACGATTATTGTATATATGGAGTGGACGGCGGCCCAGTGTTGTGGATTGAATCAGTGATGTCGAGTATTTAACGATTATTTAAGATGAGTGGACGGGTCAGTGTTGTGGTTAAAACATTCATGTCGAGTACAAAACAGATTAGTGGTAGATTAAGTGGACCGGGCGTCAGTGTTGTGGCTAAATCATTGATGTCCGAGTAATAATCGATTTTTTTATTGTATAAGGAGTGGACGGCGTCATGTGTGGTTAAAACATTCATGTCGATTATATAACGATTATGTATAAGGAGTGGAACGGCGTTGTGGTAAATACAGTGATACAACGTTAAAATATCTTCCAATTATAAAGAATAACGGTAAGATTAACATGTAGGAATAAAATTAATACGTAAGATACGATGATCATTCTCGCCTACCCAGCGTTTCCTAGCGCCATTTATACAACTAGTGTGGAACAAGGCAGACGAAACGGTTTACCCCTTTTAGACGGGGAGGAAACGGAAATAAAAGAAAAAAAAAAATTATTGTGACGTCTGAACACACCGTGTTTTAATCTAAAAAACAAAAAAACGGCAATTTGTAGTTTTAAAAGGAAAAATCTACGACACTATTGACACAATGTAAGGACTAGTAGAAAACGACCTAATCTTGTTAGAAACAGTCGTCTTAGACGTTGATACCGTAATTAGTTGTTTTGTTTGAATACAGCGGCAAACGCTGTGACGAAGTTCAAAAACGAATTTCAAAAACTAACCTTGAGCAAAAGTAGGGTTTTCTTAAGAATAAAGTTATGAAAATAAAACGTACTAGTATGATAGCCCCATCTTGAGCAAGAAATAATATACTTTTTAATTATACAGAAGACAGATAACACGGAAGATTTGACGAAAGAACCGTATTGTTCCAAACAGACTAGCAACAGTTTTTTGTGCATCCTTTCACTAAATTACATTTGCGTCCTTGAGCCGAACGCATAAAAATCAAACTGAAATGAACTAGGGGGCAAAGTCGGAAGATGTACTAAAAATATCTAGTGGGGCATTTGTGTAGATTTTGCGATGTATTAGTCCAAAAAACAAGTGTATTTTTTGTGAAAGCCAAGTGGAGACAGACCGGACCGATAGAAATATACTACATACTAGAAACTGAGACTGGACTGAAATTTGACTTTTAGTTTGAATACTTGAATAAAAAGGAGAGGGGAGTCCGTTGATTGGACGGAAGATTTTATATTACTGACGGACACAACGCTCTTGTTGCCAATTTTATAGAAGACAGTTCATTAACACCAGTTCTTAGACTGCTAGAGTGATTTCCAGATTTTAAAATAAAAATCATGAGACGCCCTAATAATCTGGCTAGCACTCAGCAGAGTTTAGCTATAACTAATAACTGTGTTTATCAATTCTATTGTGTAAGGAAAAAAGCATTATCTTGTTTAGTTTAATATTTTGAGTATTGATACTGCCATATAATGAAAAATGGATTTACGACAAGTAAGTGCTTGCTCTAGGTCCCCAGCCGCAGTCCAGGCCTAAGAGACAAACTAATAATATATGAAACCTAGGTATGACTATGGAAGGCGATCTATAGTGACATCAGTGGGAACCTATCACCCACCTTATTGAATGGAAGAGGAAACTATGAACATATTTCGAGCAATGCAGTCTTGGAAACTGGTTACTAAATTGATACAACGCTGGGTTGAATGTTGTTTTTACGTTGGTCAGAGAGATCGACTCAATCTGTGTAATGTGTTTTGTGGTGTTGTGTGTAAAGAGTGGCGCAGTAAAAATAAGTACTGACACATGGCACAAATTATTTTCAAAGTTTCTGATCTGGCACTAACACAACGATTGTTCCAGATTGCTTTTGTAGAAATACAAATGCGGGTGCTGTGCAGCCTAACATTTTACTCCAGCTACTAAAGGAGTGGCCACAAGAATCTGTACACATCCGTGTTACAGGCCAGTAAAGTGCAAAACATGGCCTGCTGGAAGATTCATAACTATTCCACCATCATAAAGAAATAAATCTTGTATAATAAACATTAACCATCATCCATATGTCAAGAGCAATGAAACTTTGTAGCCATAGATTGCATGATACGCCTCCCAACTAACCATTCATGCGAATTTTCCCAAGGCATTGTTAAGATATTATTAAGAAACCATAGTAAATAATATACCTATGGTAAAAAAATTACATTTGATTATGCAATAGATATATGCATTGCATTGAATATTACGTATCCATTTTCATAATTCCTGACCAAAAAAAACAATTGGTTCAGGACTAATAAATTTAAAAGATTATCAAACTTATACTTTAACAGCCAGTGTAGTTCAGTGTATCATAGAGTTTTATTAAATATTTTTTATAAGTCTTATTATTTACATTGTGTGGTCTGTGTATTTTATTACTACACATTACATTTCAGTACCCTAGACTTTTAAACGTAGCAAACACTCATTATATAGAATAGGTCGTTTGAGGTCGTAAGGGTATCAGAAGGCCTTCGTAATCACATAAAACTTTTATCTCAGAGCCTTCACAGCTGACTCATCCAGTAACTAGTACATTCAACATACATAACATCAAAAACCACTACAGGCGTCAGTGTTTGTGTTATAAAACATTGATGTCCGAGTACAATAACATTATTGTATATGAAGTGGACGGCGTCAGTATTGGTGAGTTAAATCATGAACGTCCTGTTTAAACATTAATTGTATATGAGTGACTGGCGTCAGTGTTGTGTTAAAACATTGATGTCGAGTACAGAAAGATTATTGTATAGAAGTGGTCGCGTCAGTGTTTGTGGTTAAATCTTTGACGTCCAGTATATA
>JAMPIV010014560.1:0-199944 GCA_024509875.1 Oreohelix idahoensis
GCGGAATAGCAAACGAAAATGGGGATAAGCTAAAGGTTTTTCTGTAGCATTAACAAAACAACCTGGTCATTGGGGGAGCACTTTTCCCACATAAGGAAATTCACAAGTTAACATGGGAATCACCAAATGGTCGGGACAGAAACCAGATAGACCACATCATGGTTAACGGTAGATGGAGACATGCATTACAAGATGTGAAGGTAAGAAGAGGTGCAGATGTGGGAAGCGATCACCATTTAGTAGTTGCAAAACTGAAAGTGAAACTAAGAAGGGCTGGACCAACTGTGGGACCAGAAGACGCAGCAATAGAGACCGCAGTCAGCGACTCATAGCTTGACTGCCTGCGTCAGGACCAGCGAACCAGAGCTGGTCAAGACCGTGCTCCACCTCCACGTGGTGGTCCTGGAAACAGTCTGCAGCAGTGCAGGCTGGCTGAGCGAGCACGGATCGCAATGGGAAGGCAAACCCGGTCCTAAAAAATGCTGTGCAGAAGTCGGATGTGTCGACCGAAAGGTGCAGATATCACAGCTTAGGCGTAAACAGACACAACGCAACCACCGTCCTTTTCAGGGCGAACGAGGAAGAAGAAGAAGAAGGACCAACTGTAACTACACAGAAAAGGTTTGACATCAGCAAATTGAAGGACCCCCTTACCAGAAAAGCTTTTGCGGCCGACATTAAGAAACGATATCAATTTGCCAAAAGCCAGGAAAAGACATTGACTGATGATATAGACCAGAATTTTAACACCATTTCAACAATATATAAGGAAAGTAGCAAATCATGCTTAGGATTCCAGGAAAGGAAGAAGCAAGACTGGATAACACCAGAAACACTAAACACCATAAAGATGAGAAAGGAAATGAAAAGAAAGAAAACAGAAGCGAAGTCCCCCAGGTTAAAGCAACTATATAGCGAACAGTACAGTCAACTGGACAGGGAAGTTAAACGCCAAACCCGAGCCAACAAAAGGAATTTCCTAGACGATCTTGCAAAACAGGCAGAAGAGGCAGCACTGAGAAATGAACAAAGCACAGTATACAAAATAACTAAATTCATCAGCGGAAACCAAGGTGCAAACAATATTACATTAGTAAGAGATAAGCAAGGAAATCTCATCAAGACAGCAGAGGGACAGGAAACAAGATGGGCAGAGCACTTCAGAGAAACTCTGAACAAGAAAATACCAGAGACACAATTGAATGTTCCTGAGGCTGAAAACGATCTAGATGTAAATACAGACATTCCACGAAAAGAAGAAATCATCACAGCAATCAAAGGGTTAAAGAACGGTAAAGCTCCGGGCCATGATAACTTAAATGCAGAGTGGAACAAAGGAATAATTGTCAAATTGCCCAAGAAGGGAGATCTTTCAGACTGCAATAATTGGAGAGGAATCACTCTTCTCTCAGTTCCCAGCAAAATACTAGGCAGGATAATTATACAGAGAATTTCAAAGGCAGTAGACTACAAACTGAGGAAAGAACAAGCAGGATTTAGAAAGAACAGAAGATGTGTAGACCATATATTCACTCTCAGGAACATTATAGAGCAGTGCTCAGAATGGCAAAGACAGCTTTACATAAATTTTGTTGATTTTGAAAAGGCTTTTGACAGCATACATAGGGACAGTTTATGGAAAATACTGAGGGCTTATGGAATTCCAAGCTGCATAGTGTCAATCATAAAAAGCCTCTATGCCAACTTTACGTGTAGTGTTGGGCAGAGCAACCTAACCTTCGAGGTGAAGACAGGAGTACGACAGGGATGCCCCTTATCAACCACTCTATTTTTAACAGTCATAGACTGGGTGATGCGCCAGACAACAGAGGGCAGTCCAAGAGGAATAAGATGGACTACATTTTCAACATTGGAAGATCTGGAATATGCAGATGACATTGCACTGCTGGCACATTCACATCAACACATTCAGGAAAAAACGGATAGACTTTATAAATTTAGCCAGCAGGTGGGCTTGAACGTCAATTTAAAGAAGTCTGAGGTCATGACGCTCAAATTGAGCAACCCTGAGCCCATATCAGTAAGGAATCAGCAACTGGTACAGACAGATACCTTCACATACCTAGGAAGCATAGTAACACCAGACGGTGGGGCAGGCAAAGACATCAACATCAGAATGAATAAGGCAAGAACAGCCTTCTTTAGCCTAAATAACATCTGGAAGTCCTCCCAATACAGCACAAGCACAAAATTAAGATTATACCAGAGTTGCGTGCTTTCTGTGCTTCTCTATGGTGCGGAATGCTGGAGAGTCACAGAGAAGGAAATGTCAAAATTGTCCTCTTTTCACACAACATGCCTAAGAAAAATTCACCGAATCTTTTGGCCGAATACCATCACCAACCAAGATCTGCTTACTCGTAGCAAGCAAGAGGACATGCATACCATCATAGCTGGCAGACGCTGGAGCTGGGTTGGTCATGTCCTCAGAAGAGACCCCGATGCCATCACAAGAACAGCTATGCTTTGGACCCCTGAAGGAAAGCGAAAGAGAGGCCGACCAAAAACAACTTGGCGGAGGACTGTGGAGGCTGAGATGCAAAGAATGAACCAGAGTTGGGGCACTGTACGAAGGATGGCCACCGACCGTGCAAAGTGGAATCAGTTTGTTGTTGCCCTACAAGACGCCACTAGGTGTGATGGCCACTGACTGCTTTGACGGTCGGTGGTTAAGGATCGAAGAAGAAGAAAAAGAAACTGGAGACACTGGAGCTCATGACTTCAATTCAACGCATTTCGGAATGGCAGAAAAGCCACAGGAAAAGCCTAGATCTACAGTGTAGATAATACCAAGGAGTCTTCAACTTGGTATTGACTGCAAAGGAGCGAGAAACTCATCTGCCCTTGTTAAACAACAACAACCACCCACAATATCTTACACAATTCATCTCTTACCGACGCCCCCACATGGTATCTCTGACAACAGTCCTATTTTGTTATAAACTGATGTATCTAATCTTGCACAATCGTATGTTTTGTATGGCCTTGTCTGTGAAAAGTAACACACTTCACCAGGAATGTAAAATTGAAAACTGTCTCTTCGTTTGTTGATGTTGTTGTTATTGTTGTTATCGGCCAATGTACAAGTGCAATTTTTCTCGTGCTCCTTCTTCTTCTTGCGATCGCATCTTAGATGTTTAAACCGTCAGATGAGTTCTCATTATGAACTCGACCGTTGTCTGGAGTTCCTATTTAGCTCCATATAGCTTTGAGTTTAGTGTTGAGTCTTTGGGCCAGTATATCTTTCTTAACTGGTCGTGCAGAGGACAATCCTGTAGAACATGCTCAGCAGTTTGTTCGTTTAATCCACATGTGCACAGTGGTGAAGCAGACAATCGTAGCTTGTGCATGTGTTTATTCAATTTGTTATGCCCTGTCCTGAGGCGAAAAAATGGTGATCTGTCCCTGCCGGTCAAGAGTGTGGTAGTCGTCGTTGGGTTGATTCTGTTCTCTTCTGATAGCCTGGATAACTCTCTTTTTCTCAAAGTATGTGACTTCATTATCTTCTTGTTCACATTCTCCTCCCTTTTTTGCAAGTTGATCTGCCTTTTCATTTCCGGGTACACCACAATGGGATGGTACCCACTGAAGTATGGTTCTCTTTTTGGCAGCTACCTTCCTTAGTTCATTTCTCAGATGCGTGAGTTTACCACCCTTGAGAGCTTGCAGTACAGACAGTGCATCTGTGAGGATGATTTCCTGGTGGCAGTCATTGGTGTTATAAATCATATTTGCAGCTTGCTCTAGAGCTTGAACCTCAGCTGTATAGTTGGAACAGAATTTACCAGTGGGAATATGCCTAGTCTCATAGTGGTTGTCAGGATATGAGATAAAGATACCGGCGCCTCCATTCTTTACAGCATTTATTGCTGATCCATCTGTGTTAGGCATGTATCCATGAGTGTTCAGGATAGCTTTCTTGGATCATACTCAATGTAGCAGTTCGTTTTTGCAGATAATTATACTCATATCCAATTGTGAGACCACTGATTTGTGTATTAATTTGGAGGGTACTGCTGGTCTGTTCCCATGCTACAGGGTATAGGGTGGGCTTCAGCGGTGTTGTCTTCATGGATAGGTCTTCTTGAATCTGTCTTTTAAGTCTTTTTCCCCAATGGACAAAGCTGCCACGTTATAGATGTCCCAATGCCAGATCATCTAGTCTTGCCTTCATTGGGTGCGTTGGCATACTGTTGTACTTTTCCATCTGGATCATACTTTTAGTGTCTCTTCTATAAGAAAATGTCTGTAATCTAGCAGCTTTCTGCATCTCTGATATTGGCGTAGTTTTCATGGCTCCTGTAATGAGCCTGAGGGCTTGATTTTGCACATTGTCCAGACTGCAGATGTGTATTAGCAGCTTGTCGTGTGAAATTCTAATCCACATATATAAATTAAAAAGTAAATGTAAAGCCTAACAAATAACTTCAATAAAAGGAAAGAAGAATGGAAATGACAGTGCTGTCACAATGACTGTACTCGAAATCCCCCTTGTTTTCTACTTCGTCTGCAAATTGTAACGTTTCACGTTGATAGTAAAAACGTGTACGGCATTTCTAAGAAAACCTTGAGCTAGGCACCCTGCGTAATGACCTAAATTAATACTTCCATTAATTTCATTTTATACACGGCGTGATGAAAAGACAGATGAACTTAGGATAGAGAGAAGGGAGGGCTGAAAGCAGGAACGCATGCCACACTAAACACGCGTCTCGCGATATACAATTAATGCCACCCTCCCCAAGCGAAAGGCCAGAAGCAATACTTTTTTTCAGATCGACAGTGATAAAAAACACTACCCATACTAGAGTTAGGTTTTAAAAACCTGAAAAACGCTTATTAGGAAACATGACATTATACTGGTTTACGTTTGAAAGCATGACAGTACCCAAACACCACATCGATCGAAGTGAACGGGAGGTAGAAGAAAATACATATTTTGAACGCAGCCACTTAGCTCCCTTAAATTTGTATATTTGGGTTCCTTAGGACTTGCTGACAAATAATATACTGCTCAAAAAAAGTTAAAGGCCACTTTCAATTTTTAGGTCATTTCAACTAAGCTGTTTTTTTTAAAACCTGAACACTCAGTCAAAAAGGTTTTGCGGCATTTTGTTGCATGCTTAAACAGTGTTTGTTAATCTGACAATAAATCAAATCTGTGTTACGTGTGTGTACCTCCAAGGGAAATCAAATGTACGTGGTGGAAAGGGAAATAATGCATGTTTGAAAATGCTTCCTATGGCAAAGCCTGTTGATAACATTGCTGAAATTTGCTTTTCACGTGCAAGTCGTTACTATAGTGAACACATGTCACCCACTTTTCGGAAGGAACGGGCAATGGGTATGTTGTGATTGTTCTTTGTCTGAGAGCCAATACAACAACAAATGTGTCTTGCCGTCTTGTGGTAGACCTTGGACGTCCTGACCTGCGTTGTTCTGCGACACTGCCGGTTGCATTATAACGATCACGCAGAGTTTGTATGACAGAGTAGGCAACTCCTAATCTCCTAGCAACTTCTCGCAGCCCTACATCATCCTGCAGCCATGCCATCGCTCTCCATCTGTCAACATTGGTCAAGCGTCTTCGCTGAGCCATGGCTAAAATGGTAAATGTTACAAAGATACCCATTGCCCGTTCCTTCCGAAAAGTGGGTGACATGTGTTCACTATAGTCACGACTTGCACGTGAAAAGCAAATTTCAGCAATGTTATCAACAGGCTTTGCTTTAGGAAGCATTTTCAAACATGCATTATTTCCCTTTCCACCACGTACATTTGATTGACCTTGGAGGTACACACACGTAACACAGATTTGATTTATTGTCAGATTAACAAACATTGTTTAAGCATGCAAGAAAATGCAGCAAAACTTTTTTGACTGCGTGTTCAGGTTTTAAAAAAAAACAGCTTAGTTGAAATGACCTAAAAATTGAAAGTGACCTTTAACTTTTTTTGAGCAGTATATGTTAAGTGTTACGCAAATAGTCTAGGAATTACCAAATTATAGCCAAAAGAAATAGTGAGGGTGTCAGACAACACCAAAATCAGAATCGCTCAGTGGCAGATTTTGACACCACCATTGTACTGGAAATAGGTCCCCATGTTAAATCCTATTTGATTGGAGCGCAGTAAATGTAAGGCCAAACACGATTAGTCGGGCTACAAATACTATCTTTTGTTGTTAGGGGAGACGGAAGGAAGGGTACTTTTTTTCAAACGCTAGTGTAAACATGGCTCGATTGGTTAGACCCGCCAATATAGGCAATTAGGAGCGTCAGTTCAGTACCACATTTTCAAATAAACTTTCTAAAGAACCAGTGCGTTGAGCGCCAGTGCATATTTTTCTAAATAAAAGCCTGGGACATCGGCAGATCGAAATTGTGCTATATTCATTGCCAGTCAACGTAACTGTGTATTATTTCCATGAATTGTGGTAAGCTTGATATATTCAATATCTTTTTAATGAAAATTGAATGTAAATTGATAATTTATGTCTATATATGTGTGTGGTTCAGTAGCGAACATGAGGCAAAGCCTATATAGTGCTCCAACCTGAACAGAAGGTGTCGGAGAAAAGTAAAACTGCATGGAATTGCCAAACAGTACACTGACACCTATCTTATTGAATAGAAAGAACTAATGCTGGAATTGCAGAGGCGTAGTGACCATTAGGGAGGAGTATACTGGTGTAAATTGTTTCAGATGAAGCTGACAGTTGGCCTACCGCTCTGAACTCAGTGTTTGTTATGTACTGTTTTCAGTCTGGAAATAGATTATAAATTAGTTATGAAGTAGGAGGTACAACCTTCTTGTTTCAGGGACTGTGGTCCTAAAGTTATTGAGCAGCACCTGGTCTGAGCTTTGCTGAATCTGGAGGCTGACAGCATACTCCTGGGTCCAGATAGCGACTAGTGAGGTGTCTCCAGAACACAGGGGAGCAATCGAGCAGAGGAGTCTTTTCCTGCCGCCATCACGAAAGTTAAGCCTCTGTGGCCAGAGGAGCTCAACATTATGTGTCCCCCTCAAAACTTGACATTATAGTAAAACTGAGGGTCAATACATTGTTTAAATTGATAGGAACGGTGAAGATTCCCCATACTATTTCCAAGATAAACAAACACTTGAAGTCATGATGACAAATAACAACATAGCTTGAAAAACAAAACCAGTATTACCTCATAGTACTACTACACAACTGACACACATAGGATAATACTAATAAAATATGTCACTACAAGGTTCATATTTATAAATTATGTACATATAAATTGTGATTACATTTGATTGTGATTCCTGGTTCACTGTGTAGTTGAATCAGGATATATATTAGTGAAAGTAATTAATACATATATATTTGAAACTTTACCAGTGACTCATTTAAGATAGTCTTATAGAGTGTTAAATGTGTGTGTGTCACAGTGTTGTCAAGTGTGGTGGAATAAATTAAATTGTTTATCTGTCTGTTGTTGTTGTGACTTACACTTCATCATTTACATAACCCTAGACATGTAACGTAGTCATCACCATATTCCAGAATAATTCTGACTGAGGTATAAATGTGGTAGCAAGTAAGGTTATCTGTAAAACACTACACCTATTAGATACAGATACCTTCACAGCTGATCTCAGTCAGTACACTAAGTCCCTATAAATATTTATAACATCCCACTTTACCACACAGCTGATGACTATGCTGTTGTGCTGAACTTTAAGTGTGGTGTTATTACTCTTTAGAGTTCTTTCATTTGCTCCCCAATTGGTACCTGCTAGTATTTTGAGTATGCCTAGTCGTCTTCGGGCCTTTCCTTCTGCATTTTCAATATGCTTATTCCATGTAAGCTTTTGCCTTTTGGTCAAATGTCACCCCAAGATATTTGGGGTAGCTTTCTTACTTGATCATGGTTGTCCCTGGTGTATGTTAGCTGCTTTGTCCTTGGGGGAGAGGGAGAACAGTGTTGTGGGGTCCATGGGCATGATGCGCAACAATAGACTCACAATGTCGTCTCTCAGCCTCTCATGCTCAAGCCTACCTCACCTACAAGCGGTGGACCCTGTTCTCCCCAGTAATCCACCTGAAGGTTGGGGTTTCAATCCCTAGCGGGAAGCTAGATGGAACAGCAGACGAGGTTCAGGCGAAATCATTTTCCCAGCCAGTTGGGACAGGGATGAGCCCACTGTCCCATTGAAGAGGTGCTGAAGTCGTCGATACTGGGCCAGAAGGCGCATCGGAAACCACAGTATCACGCAACTCGCTCTTTTTTATGGATGAGTACATTTCTCGTGCAAGGCCTACACAGTTCAACCTTAATATCCAATATATAAAATCCCAGCTTTTTCTGTCAGTGCGTAGCGCTAAGGGGTGCAACTTTGATTGAAAGTTAGAAATTAATTGTATTGTTTCCCTTCTATGTACTCTCCCGAAAATAGTAACACTTACCAAAGAAGAATGCGCAAATGACGGTGTGCACAAAAATATATTTATAGAATGTGGCATCCCGTATACACACATTGGGATCCTCGCTGCTGCTATGTAGTTCGTGTACTGTGATGATGCACAGTGGTTTTTTAAAATACTTTTGAATAAGTAAATTTGCCGTTAGGTATTGGTGCTTGTGAATTTAATTCCCGTCTTATAACGGGCTTTTACACTAGTGATTTTACAGTTTTCTCAAGGCACGTTACAAAGTTTTCGTTCAAGGCGACAACTGTGAGGTTGTGAAGGGGGACTGCCAATCTCATCATGTAAAACAAATTGCCACAGAAACCACCGCAGTAAGAACAGGCATCCTACAAGGGGACCCGCTGCAGTGGCGGCTCTATGCTCCATAAGGAGCGCTAAGTAAAATGATAATTTCTATGTTATGCAATATCCTGCAGTCTAAGAGCTTTTTAATGCAGGGTATTTTTTGGCTCTGTGGATTTCTGACGTGTACATGTTGGAGCTTTACGCCGCTGGCGGGAATGCCTACCTTTCAGGCTAAACTTTCAAATCCGTCAATCCTTTTGCTATGACGTTTTTGAATAAGCTTTTATCTCCATTCCTCCCAAGGCTTATGTACTTTGTGTGTGTGTGTGTGTATATATATATATATATATATATATATATATATATATATATATATATATATATATATATATATATAGAGAGAGAGAGAGAGAGAGAGAGAGAGAGAGAGAGAGAGGGAGAGGGAGAGTCGTTTCTCCTATAACGCGGTACACGTGTTCCTAAAAATCAATTGTGAAATCAAAATAACAGGGCTTATGTGAAAAATATGGTAAGAGGCAGAACACTCAAAACCTGTATAGTCTTATAAGTAACACACACACAATAAAAATGCGATGTTTCTTCGTCTTCTTCTTCTTCGTACACTCTCAGACGTCTACTTGACAGTTTTCAAAGTAAGCTGTAGTCAGTTTGAGGCTATCTGAATCTCCGTAAAGCTTTTCAACGAATCATATTGGTGTCGGCCATATGCGCTTTCTCTGTTTGTTTGGTGTGGTTTGTTTGGTTTTACGAACTATCTTCAGTGCTCCGATCTCCTCCCTTAGATCACACAAGGAGGATCTCAGCACAGTGCACGAACTCCGTAGCACCGGCGAGAGTCCCAATGTGTGTATATCGTAATCACACGTTCTATAAAAAAAATTTTAGGTGGGTAGGTTTCTTATTTTTTAATTTTGCCAGGGCAACGGCCTACTCTTTACGATTTCCAACTGCCGAGGGAATTTTATCGTGCGCAACTTGCACAAGGAACCTCCTATTTTTTCGCCCTTATCCGAGAAGGCTAGGCATCCAATCTCACTACCCAGGAGACCCGGGGGGGGGGTGGAGGATGACATCGTTAGGACAACTGGTTCTGAAATCAAATGTCCATAAATTATATTCCCTCAACTGGGAATCGAACTCGGTACTTCTCGAATTCGAGGCGGCCCATACCTCTCAGCCACTTCGACCCCCGCTTTCTCCGCTTGAAACCACTAAACCAGACACTGCTAGCATTGAAAGGAAGCACTTCTGCAGGATTTGGTGAATTTTCTATAAGGTCTTCATATATAGCTAATGCTTTCTCTTTAACTGTAAGAAATCTTGCTCCCGATAGCTTGTTTGTTTGGTCTTCGATCCACACATTCAACAGTCTTTCCACTTCTTTTGTTTCTGTAGGCCTTGTTCTAATAGACTTTGCAGCACTAGTTTCTGTAAACCAAGTTTCTTTTATTTTCGCAGCGTTGTCTCTCATGATGCGCAGAGGGAATTCCTTCAAGCCTGTAGCTCCCGTGATATCTCGTTTCTGTCAAAAGGTTTTATTATTTCATGCTTCTGTTCAATACATATGGCTTCCCATTTTCGTTCACTACTTGCATTCTTATAACCAAGACACTTACACACTGTTATCAAGAAAAGTGCGTAAACTCGAGAGAACAGCGCCATATACACTCGTAGGGCGTGTGATGTGTATGTTTTGTGTATTCATCCTCGGATCACTACATTCAGCCTGGTGGCGTTCTTCGCGATCACCTGGTGTTACTCAGTAGCGCAAAGCATAGCCACTATCTAAAAAATCGCGGATGAGCTAAAATGATTTCGCGTGTTAGCGATTTTATTTTTTTATTTCTCTACCGCGTATGAACAGATTAGAGCATTACAAACACACGTTGTAACAGAAGAGAGAGGGAGAGAACTCACACACATATATAAATATATATATATACTGTTTGTGTGTGTCTGTCATCCACAGCCATGCCGACTGGCGTTGGCGAGGATATCTGTTGATTTCCATTCACAGCAGGCGTTTTGAATGTGCTATATTTCAATTTTCTTTCCGTACCTAGTGTCACGGGTTACCTCCCCTTAGCTCTGCAATAGTGTTCCAACAGTGGCCAAAACTCAAGTAACTAATGTGGGTCTTCATAGATGTCTACCTTCGCACAAGATTACTCTTGGCAGAGTTGTAGATAGAAGGTTAATGATGCTTCTACCTCAAGGGAGTATTCTTAAGATATTTCAGAAAAGCGAGAACAATGCTGCGTTGGCTGTGCACGTTAACTCTAGTATCTGTCGTCAACTTTTGTGAAGGATTATGTAATATAATTTTAGCTCATACAAGCCTTCAGCTGAGTTAATTCAGCGAATTGTCTATTATTATTATTTATAGCTCTGTTTGGGTGTAATAAGAAATGGCCTGAGACATGCGGTTGTAGTAAATGATTAAATCACCTTTAGATGTGTCTTTATACAGGTAACAAATTTAATAATCAATTATGTTTTAACAGTTATAAAAATGAATAATTGTTTAGAAGAAATATTCATCACAGTGTGATGTAATGGTTTTCGAAAATGTACAGTTCACTTGGCATCTTTTAAGTTTTACTTAGCTGCCAATAGTTGTTTCTGCTCCCGCTGCTGTTTGGGTCTTTGCAGATAGATGACTGGATCACACGCGTCCCTGGTCATGATTTAAGAGTTGCAGCACGTTCCAAGTAGAATCAGGGAGTAACCGCAAAGCTGGTCCCGAGTCTCTAAGACCCGTCTGATGGTGGTGCCTAGCGGCGACTTCAGGCCACTTATACCCTCACTTTTTCCAGAAATAATACCCTCAACTGGTACCACCAACTTGTATGGCAAAAGAAGAGAAACGAATACCCTCTGAGCATTGAGTTTCCCGACACATACTTATGAGCCCCCCTCTTTTCATTCTACCATCCCATCTATCTCAGAGCTTTTACAATAATGTGCTCTCTAAATCATACACCACTACAATGGGTGTCCCGCAGGGCTCGATACTAGGACCCTTACTCTTCAGCATCTTCATCAATGACCTGCCCTTGTCATTGCCACATGACGATTGTCTTATGTTTGCTGATGATACCACAGTAACAGTAGCTGGCACAGACATTAACACTGTTCAGTCTCTTTTACAGCATCACCTGGACATTGTACAAGATTGGTGCACTACTAATAGTATGTACATTAATAAAAACAAAACTCAATCTTTGATTATCTCAACCCGCCAAAAGATTCTGCACTGTCAACCAAATGCGTTATCTTTATCTCTAGATGGAGAACGTATTAAGCAAGTTACGGTCCACAGCCCGTTGGGTGTGGTCATCGACCAGTCTCTAAGCTGGAAGTCACATGTCTATTTCATCGCAAACAAGATCTCACAAAAATTGTTTCAACTCTCAAAAATCAAACATTTTTTATGTCCGCACTCTAGACTTATATTCTATTATGCACATATTCAAAGTCACCTTTCTTATTGCTCAAATATCTGGAGTCGCTGTGGCTTGTCATTTTTGAAACGCCTAGAATCCCTACACAAAAGGGCGCTACGACTTGTTTGCCTGAATGATAGCATTCCCAGTGCTCAGCTATTTTCACAGCTGAATGTTCTTCCTCTTAAAAAATTCTTCTTTTTCCAAGATCTCCTATTTGTGCATCAAATTTTACACGGCAGAACGCCTTCATACTTGCAAAAGTTCTTTCGATATAAATACTGCTCATATTTTATACGTGGCGACCTACTTTTGGACCTTGCAAAACCTCGAACTGACCTCTTCCGAAGTTGTTTTAGTTATGCAGGTGGTTTAGCATGGAATTCTCTACCCAAGTCTGTCAAAACTGATAATTACACCACATTCAAAAGACATCTGCATTCACATGTCATGAAATCTTGTACACACATTTAACGACAATTCTGTTTCAGTTATTTCAACGTTTCCACGAGCATTTAACTATCATTGTAATATTTTTATTTTAAATTGAATTTTTTATATTAAGTCTCTCTCTCTCTCTCTCTCTCTCTCTCTCTCTCTCTCTCTCTCTCTCTCTCTCTCTCTATGTGCGTGAATGACTATGAGTAAATGTACTTGTCTGAGCTAAGTTTCTGATTGTAATGATATTATTAATTGATCCTGTCTGAAGTTGTTAATATTTTAATTTTTAACACACTGAAAATTGTATTTACCCTGATGAAATAAAGATTTCGTTCGTTCGTTCGTTCGTTCGTACCCTCTCTGAGAATTAATCTTAATCCCAGTAAGCGAAAACTATCTTTACATATAAAATGAATAGTTTTATATTTAACTTTAGTTGACAATGTTAACACTGTAGTTTGAATATGTTTACATCTACATCGGTTGAAAAGGTTGCAAACTTTCAATACAGTTAGAGTGAATATGGTTTACATTTACACTGGTTGAAAAGGTTTATAATATAACAAGTATATACATCATTACTTTCATCATTCCATTCCTGCTCCATGTGGAACTTGGACTACCTCTGCTTTTGGTTCTTTATAAGAAACTCGCAATAAAGCAGTCACCAGCCCTGGCAGCGGTGGTTCATGAAATCATCATTCTATAAGCTGTGGTTGCCAGCCTCAAATGACTTGGACATCCACTAGCATTTTCACATATTAATATTCACATGTCAGTATATACGTATTACTTCACATGTTAATAATGAAAAATATAGAATTCAAAATGTACAACATACGCCAATCTTTAGGCTCACAGACTGCTGGCTCAGAGAAATAAAGGCACTTCAAGAGGCTTCTTGGTCTGGGGTGTTGTTTTCTTTAGCAATAAGTTCCCCCTTTGACTTGAGTTTCAGTTCCCTCAGATTCCGGATTTCCGTGTTTAAATGATAGCGATGTCCTGGGCTCTAAGTCCTCAATATGCCCCAAGAAAGTCCGTGATAAGGTCTAATTTTCGGTCACCACATTGATAAAGCTTGTTTCTTGCACCAGATTGACATGGACTTTTTTGTGTGATATTGCTCGTCCAGTCACAATGCTCTGTAAATGGGTCAGGTTACCGACTGTTGGAGCCCTGACAAGGTGTACTGTTAAGTGCGTATATTCTGATGCAATGGGTGAGTGTAAACATCAATAATGATAATGCGAATGGATGACAGTTCGACAGGTTCACAGGACACTCAATCCAATCACAGGTGGAAGTCAAGGATGGCTGGACTACTGTGGTCGTTTCATACTGTTTAATAGGACGCACACACTTAGACAGTACGTGTATAGTTACAGGAACACATGTCGACATAAATAGCATATTGTTGATCAATGGTCTACCATCTTAAGTTAGCATTCATGTTGAATAACATCATAATGGAACATCTGTAGACAAGCATTTAGATTTCCACTGTTTATCAATATAATCATCAGGCCTTACTGACCGAGCGTGTCAGTTAATAAATACTGTTCAAGCCTGACTCCTAGACAGAACCTCTTTTCTAGCGAAGATTCCTTTAGGTAAAGTTCAGCAAATCTATCTGAAGATAATGTTAACCCACCAGTATTGGGTTTTCTTTATAACTGTGATCTCTTAATCATCACCTGATAATAAGGGGGCATCCCTGTTCTCTGATTGATGATCGACAAAAAGTTAGAATCCAAAATGGCTTCTGGTTCCCTTTTGAGCATCGCTCACTATACAGATGTATAGCAAATCTTCAATAGAAGCTTTGTTCATAAACACAAATGTTTCTACAAGAATCAGCATATTCTTTCATCTTAAATGCTGCGTACAATCATCTACAGTGCTGCTAGGTAACATATCATCCCGACATATGGATATGGATAATCCTAATGTAGACATCTGCCCAGTTAAGCCTAGGACGACAAACGTTCAGTAAAATGTTCTTTTACCTGGGCATGGGAAAAACACTAGCAAACGCAAACGCTCTCCTAGCGTCACTGAATCAACACTGGGGAACTCATGGACTTAACAATCCTAGAAGAAACTATCTTCGTTCCCATAATAAATCATAGAGATCACAGACTTTGGACAGGTCTAAAGCCATGACATCCCGCCAGGCTCCTTCATCACCGAAGCACTCCCTAACGTATCTTCATGCGCCGAAAGTGCCTGACCCCAAAGCACACTTATGAAAGGAAAATAGTCCGACATAGACATACAAACATAACACGATATAAGACCGAATCGTCTCAAACAGACAAGGAGTAAACATAGATTCGGATCATAAACATCCCTGCATAAACCTAAACAAGAATAATCTGTTTCTGGCTATACCAGACACAAAATATGACATAAGTCTAGATTCATACACCAAGTTCGATATTCAGGAAAGATACAAGAACAGATAACTCATAGAATGAATACACATCGACTAATCTGTCCCTTAGACTAAGAATCGTGAATTCAAAGATAAATACATTTTTATCAGACAAATAAATACATTTTACATTTGTATGCGTACCAACAGTAATCTGTGCGTCACACAAAAGAAGTAGGAGCTAAAAAACTTGTCTAGAAAAAGAACAACAGAAGAAGAAAATGAAAAAGAAGAACAGAAAAAGAAGAAAAACAAAGAAAAACAGAAGGTGAAGAAAAAAAAGAAGAAGACGAAGAAGAAGAATAATAGAATAAGAAGAAGAAGGAAAGAAGACAAAGAAGAACAGAAGAAGAAGAACAGAAGAAGAAGATTAAAGAAGAAGAAGAAGATGATGGTGAAGAAGAAAATCAGAAGAAGAAGAAAAAAGAGAAGTAGAAGAAGAAGAAGAACAGAAGAAGAACAACAACAGAAGAAGAAAAAGAAGAAGAGAAACAGAAGAAGAAGAACAAGAATAACAGAGGAAGAAGAAGTTGATGAAAAAGAAGAAGAGGAAGAAGAAGATGATGATGAAGAGGACTAAAGAAGATGAACAATGAAGTCTTCTGAGTCAATGACACAACCGCAGAACCTCGCCTCACTCCACACAGGAAAGACCGAAAGAAGAAGATGTCCTGACAGAAGAATAAACTAAAGAAGAACTAGAAAGAAATAAGAATGAAGGCCCACAGAACTCGAAGAAAGAAGAAGAAAATGAAGCCAGTCCTCTAAGGAAACGCTAGAAAGATGAGTGAAGAAGGACTCTTCACTCCTACTAGGAAATGAACACGAACAGTTCCAACTAAGTGATGATGGATGATGAAGGAAGAAGGAACAGAAGAAGAAGACGAAAATCCTGAAGAAGAAATAATACGAACAGAAGAAGACGGGTGGCCAAAACAAAGAGAAGAAAATGAAGCAATGAAGAATGAAAATAAAAGCTGAGATCGATTTATGCGCTCATGGAAGAAGAACAGACAGTAATAAAATGAAGGATCGAATCTAGTGATAAAATGTACAGAAGACCAAAATACGTATACAGAAGAAGAACAGAACAGAAGAAGAAGAAGAAAAAAACTCACACCTCCCCCCCCCCCCCCCCCCCCCCCCCCCCCAAGACTTCAAGAAGAAAATGAAGAAGAAAAAGAAGAAGAAGATGAAGAAGAAAAAGAACAAGAAGAAGCTTATTAAGAAGAAGAAGAAGAACAGAAGAAGAAGATAAAAAACAGAAGAAGAAAACGAAGAAGAAAACGAAGAAGAAGAACAGAAGTAGAAGAACAGAAGAGGAACAATAGAAGAAGAAAATGAAAAAGAAGAAGAAAAACAGGTCAAAATGGCAAGAGGCAGTGGGTAAGTAATCCAAGAAAATCAACTTGTAGAAAAAGAAGAACAGTGAGACAGAAAAGATTGAGAATGCCGTTTAAGAAGAACTAGAAAGAACTGAAGATGAAAGATGGAAAAAGAAGAAGATGAAGAAGCAAGAAAGGATAAATGCTGAGTATAGATTCTGCAGAAGATGCTTAGAAGCCCGAACATACAACAACAGAAGAAGCAAGATGAAAAGAGAAATAAGGAGGAAGAAGAACAAAAAAGAAGAAGATAGAGGGACAGAAAAGGATTTTTACAACCAGTCTACATTCAACAACTAACACAGAAGAAGAACTTTCAACAACAGGATTTAGAACAACAACAACCCCGAGAAGAAAGAACTTACAGCAAAAAAAAAAAGAAGAAGAAGAAGAGAATAAGAAGAAAAGAATAAGAAAAAGAAGAGGGACAGAAGAAGGACAACAACAGAAGAAGAAGAACAACAGAAGAAGAACAACAACAACAGAAGAAGAACAACAACAGAAGAAGAAGATGAAGAGCAAGAAGAAGAAAAAAAGAAGAACAACAACAACAGAAGAAGGACAACAACTACAGAAGAAGAAGAACAGAATAAGAAGAAGAAAAACAACAACAGAAGAAGAGAACAAAAACAACAGAAAAAGAAGAACAACAACAACAGAAGAAGAAGATGAAGAGCAAGAAAAAGAAGAACAGAAGAAGAAGAAGAAGAGAAGAATAAGAAGAAGAAGAGGAACAGAAGAAGGACAACATCAACAGAAGAAATTACTAACTCTTAGATAGAAAAAGAAGAAAACAGAAGAGGACAGAACAAGTATAGAAATTAGAAATCTCTGTTAGGTCTCTATAATAATGGGGGGGGGGGGGGGGGGGGGGGGGGGGGGGTCTGTAAGGGGGTACGAAATCATACCATCTGTTGTCAAAGTGGGGGGGGGATATACTGTTCGGTGGGGGGGGGGGGTGGGGGGGGGGGGTAGGGGGTATTAAAAAGCATAAACCAAAGCATTACAAAAACTTAGAGATTGTATATTAAAGTTGTGTCACACATGGGGGGGGGGATATTAAAAATTTAATGAGTGGGGGGGAAGTTTTTTGATATGTTGTAGTTATGAATAGGCTAAGGTGGGGGGGTACTCCCAAATTAGATAAGGTAGACTTAAATTAGTAGTAATGATGTGATTAAATCAATAATAAAATAAGTTGGAATAGTAATATAAAATAATTAATGATAATAGTAGTAATATTAGTCTATAACAAAGTAAGTAGAATTAAATATAACCAAAAAAAGGAGTTAGTGGTAAAATTTATATATATTATATATGGATATATGATTTTTTTATATTTATATATAGTATAGTATCTTATTCATATAAAATTTTTATATATTACATTATTTAAATATTATTAAATTTATTATATCAAAACGCCAGTTATTTTATTTTGTATAATAATTACTAAAAACAAAAACTTGAATAATATTAAAAAGTTTTATACTTTTTAATCGCAATTAATTTATTGCAAAAATATATATAAAGGTAATCCATGTTATAATTTCCATTCAAAAAACCCGAACAAAAGGAGCTGTCGCTCCATTCGCCAAACAAAGGAAGAAAAATTAGCCGTTCAAATTATCAGTCAAATTTTAATGATTTCTTCAAAAATACGCCCGGGGGAAGTCAAAGGAAACTGAAAAAAGAAATCGGAAAACCTGATAAAAAAAATTAGCCAACGCCGAAATTTCTTAAAAGAACACAGCGCGGCTGGGGTCCGCGTCATATGTATATATATATATATTTATTTTAGTACATATATAGAGTAAATGTAATATCAAAGGTTTCCGAAAAGAAAATTTGAATGTTTATTCCCAGTTAATAGAAGGGTCAGAAAAATTTAAGGAATTGTTCATGGTTTTATAAAATGTTTAAAAAAAAAACAAAATAACTAAAAAAAAAAATAAACGGGGATAATTTACGAGGCGGGAATATATACCAATTGAAAATTATTATAATCTTTAATTATTTTCTTATTATAAAAATTTTATCGATATTTAAAAAACAGAAATTAAGCTTAAGAAGCCGTTTGTAAAACAACAGACCTAGTGTAACATCTTGAAAACTGATAATTAAAAATGACACATGAAGCTAACTACACAAAGTTAAAGTGGTCGTGACTAGCAAAACACAAGTGCAGATGGGGTTAAAAAAAAAATCTTCTTTAAAAAAAAATTTATTTTTAAAAACCAAGAAAATTATATGCTTTATTAACACAATTCTTAAAAACAAAATTTTAAAAAACCAATATTAAAAACCAATATTCTTAATAAAACTAATACCAACCCAATTGCGCCGAAAAAAAAAAAATCGGATGTTAAACAAAAAAAAGGAATATCGTAATAAATTATATATAATTTTCATATTTACTATATTTACTAAATAGGGGTTGGTAGTGATATTTAGTATAAATTATTTTATTTTATATATTTAATTTGAAATTTTTAAGAATTGTGACAATAAAAAAAAAAAGATAAGATAAAAAAAAAAAAAAAAGTTATCTAATTTTTTGTGTAAGGAAGTAAATTAATATTTGATCAAAAGTGAAAAAAAAAAAATGGCGGGAAAAAAAAAAAGACGTTTAAACAAGAAAAATACAAAACAATTTATTAAAATCGCTACTTAAAACAAAAAAAACAAAAAAAAAAAACAAAATTAAAAACAAAGGAAAAAACAAGAAAAAAAAAATAAAAAAAAATAAAGAAACATGTTGAATAATTTTGAGGTTAGAAATGTGCTATTTTTACGATATGATAGTTGTTTGTAAAGTTTTGTTTTAAATTTGAGTCATGAATGTAATATTACTAAACCTCAGTTGAATGGAGTTTTTTATTTTATTTGTTTTGAAACTTCTATGAGATGTAATAATTTTGCAATTTTAATTTATCATTAACGAAGTCACATCTCTTCCGATAGTACGTAGTTTAAATTAGGAATGTATCTTCCCAAAATTCATTTATACAAATTTATAAAATTCGGTTCATTCGTATGAAAGGCCTATCGGGAGAATTTATTGGTGGTAGTGGGGTTCAGCTTACAAAATACTTCCCATTGCCAGTCAGATGTGTAACCTCTGTGGGAACGGGGGTCAATTAGTAGTCTCATACGCTGCTCAAGACCATATGCCTGTCCATATCGTTACGATCCGGACCACGCTGGAGGGGGTATTTAGTTAGCTGATTTCAGTGCATTTGCTTGTGAGCTTGCCAGGGGTGAGGTATCTCTCGCGCTTAGATGCTCTTATGGTGAGTTGGTTACCCACTTAATCCTGTGAGGAAAAGAGACGAATGGACGGAAGGGGTTTACGAGTTGTGTAAATCTGAGGTGATAGAACGTGTCCTCTGTGGCTATCCCTATTTTCCCCTTGATGTAGAGCTTAAAGTTGTAACCATTGTACTAGTAGACTTGCCTATTTCAGAGCAAGTTCAACCTGTCCAAAAAAAAAAAAAGAGTGTCACTCTAGCCTGGTCGGCGTGCAGCCTGTCACACCTATCCTGCAGAGACATATACTGGGCCTCTATATACTTAACGTTGCCCGTGAGGATCTCAGTACCGGTAGCCATCGATAAACTCTGCCAGTTAAATAATCAGATCACACGTGCAGACTCCAGAAGTCTTTCTTTTCCTGTTGGCTTCATTTGTCATCACTAGGAGCTGATAAGCTGCCTAGTCGTAGTCAGAATGCCTACCCTCCTACTCTACCACTTATCGCATTAAGGTGTCAACAAAACTGCGTGCTAGTTTTTTAGCACCTGTAATACTTCGCTTGGCATTTTCATTGCTATTACTCTTATTTTATATTTCTTGTTATAGTGTCAGTTTCATAGACATCACGTCGCACCATCCAAAGTAAGTACTAACAGGGACATCAACGTAGTTTTCCATTGTTATGAGTGGGTCGTATGCTTTCTCTCAGTAAACCCCACTTATCACTTTAATCATTAGCAGCAAATGCCTCAGGGTCTCTTATGTAAGTACCCAGTTTGTCAGCTGGTAATTACACTGATTGAATCAATGGAGTAACCTGTGCTATAACAAGTAGAGGCTAGAAACATTTTTCTCAGACTTTAAAGAGAAACCATTTCATAGACAAGTGTATCAACCCTTCGCTTATTTTTTCACTTCTGTAAATGTGGTGGCTTGCACCCGGTAACCTTATAGAAGTGTTATTCCCACATAGGAATGACAGTTAACAAGTTCTCCAAATGCCTTAGTGGAACAAGAGAAGGAGAAGATGTGAATACTGGATGGGACTGCATTGAGGAAACCTGTTAACTAGAGGTAGGTCGGAAGGTTCTTATACCTAGAATCACCAGGGCTAAAAAGTGTTAGAGTTAACCCGGAAAGCACTTTCATTGAAGAAGAGAACTGTGGGCCCGGACCATTTTTACTAAAAGTGATGAGTTTTAAATGTGAACACACCTTGAAGCTGATGGGGTGGGGACAGTGTGGAGTTGTGGCGAGTTATTGTATTTGTGGTGATAGACTGAAGATGCTAACCTCTTTATTTTGTCTCAGTCAGCATTGTTCATGTGACTCAACGTCGTAGTCTTGACCACTTGGGTCAGACTTAAGGTGGACCACGACCTCGACAGTCTTTTATTAGAGACTCTACGTCGATGCGGAGGGACTTGATTCAATTATCAGCGGATGGTGCATAAGTCACCACATTGACTGAACTAGAGATTTTTTTTGTCGGTAACTCGACTCAAGATTTGCCAGTTTTAGCGTTGTCGGCCAACACAAACATGAGTAGGACTGTCATGTCACGCCTTACGGCATTTTAGGATCCAGAGTTCTTTTTGTTCTTGTTGACAACTCGACTCAACGAGACCTGACTTAGCACAAGTCATTTGTAAGACAGCTCTGGAGTATATAGCTATTTCTGTTACTCTCAAGTGCCCACTGTTTCTTACCACTTCATTTGTTTTGTGTTCATCTTTTAAACAGATGTTGTTTTTCTTTCTTGTTGTCCACTATTTCTAACAACCGTAGAATCCGGTCTGATTTTTTTAGGACACATAAGCTTATTCAACATATTATCCTACCTACGAGACCTCAATTTATTTAATATTAATGTCTTATAATTTTTATTTCTTTCCTTTTTTGTTAAAGTGCATTGCGAATGGTATCCCATGCAGAGCTCGCATTGGTCTAACCACAGAATTTGTGTGTGTCAGACGTTTCGGACCCACTTAAGGCAGACAAATGTCTGCTGCTTCGATTAGAGCCCTGCTTAACATCGTTGGGTCTACAAGTTTCTGAGGGAATTTGCAAATGGTGTGACCATATAGCCTGACACTAGTTAGCCAGGTTAGAACACTTTTGAAATTGTAAACTCTACGCCAGAGATAATTGACCCAGTAGTATCCTTAAAATGTCGGTAGTGATATAGATCCAAACATCTTTGTCAGTGATAACGGGACTGCCTTGGGCGCTAACATGATTCTGCATGCGGTTGTGACGCCCAGATGTACTGTGGGTTAAATTATACCAAATTAAAAGCCATTTTCAAATACCTGTCTTTCTTGTTTGTCATGTTTGGCACAAGGTATTTCAGGTATGAATGTATGAACGAACCGTCGTTTGAAACACTTAGAACAAAAAAATTAGTCCCTCTTGTATGTACTTTGTTAGGCTATGATAAGTTAACTTCATTTTTTAGTAAGCACTGGATCCTGTGAACTATTCGAAAAACAGTTGCGTATGAATCTCGACAAATGTCTGATCTTTATCATGGTATGCGGGTATTGGCAGCCGTTCACGAAACACATTATAGCTTGTTCATAAAAGTTTATGCAGGGATGTTATGATCCGAGATCTATGTTTACGTCCTTGTTCTGTTTGAGACTGATTGCGGTCTTTATATCGTGGTTATGTTTGGTACTGTCTGATGTCGGGACTATTTTCCATTTCTTATAGTTTGTGCTTTGGGTGTCAGGCACTTTCGGCGCATGGAGCTACGTTAGGGAGTGCTTCGGTGTCATGAAAAAGAGACTGGCGGGATGAGTCATGGCTTTAGACCTGTCCATAGAAAGTCTGTTGCGATCACTATGATCTTATTATGGGAACGAAGAATAGTTTTCTTCCCAGGACTTGTTAAGTCCCATGAGTGTTCCCCAGTGTTTGATTCAGTGATCGCTAGGAGAGACGTTTGTGTGTTGCTATGCGTTCTTCATTCCAGATGCCCGGTAAAAGAAGAACAAGATTTTACCGAAGCGTTTGTAGCGTTCCTTAGGACGTCTAACTGGCGGCAGATATGTCTACATTACAGGATGGTAGCGCAGATCCAGATCGTCGGATATGATTATTGTTACCTAGCAGCACTGTAGATAGATGATGTGTATCGCAGCTCATTTAAGAGTGAAAGAACAATGCTGATTGTCTCTGATTTGTAGAAGAAACATTTGTCTCTAGGGATGAACCATAAGCTTCTCATTGAAGATTGTGTGCTACAATTCGTGTATCTGTGAAGTAGACAGCATGCTCAGAAAGAGGGGAACGCAGAAGACACATTTGGATTCTACACTTTTTTGTCCGTATTCGATGTGAAGATCAGCGAGAACACAGGTATGCCACCCTTATTATCAGGTGATGATTGAAAGAGAGATCACAGTTATAAAGAAAGACCCAATACTGGTGTTGGGTTAACTTTATCTTCAGATAGATTTGCTGAACTTTACCCTAAAGGAATCTCGGGTCGTGTTCACTTAGTATGTTTTCAGTGATGTGTGGCTGACCTCTAGTGTGTGTGTTTTTTGTCTTTAACAAAAAAGAGTTCTGTCGAGAGTCAGGCCTGACAGTATCTTATTACTGACACCTCAGGTCAGGGTAAGGCCTTGATGATCTATATTGATAAACAGTGGATAATCTAAATGCTCTTGTCTACAGTATGTTACCATTATGAAGGTTATTCCAACGCAGTGAATCTTAACATTAAGAATGCGTAGGACCCAGTGACATCAGACAATCAGGTCTCATTTATTCTAGCATGTAGTTGCCTGTATACTAGATCACGTTACATTGAGTGCTAAGATGCTTTGTGCGATCCTATTAAACAGTATGAAACGACCAGCCAGTAGGTCCAGACCTCCTTGACTTCCACCTGTGATCGCGGATTGAGTCATGTCCTCTTATCGTGGATCCTGTCGAACTGTCATCCAATTTCGCGTATGATCGATTATTAGATGTTTACACACAATCCACCCCTGCTTCGAGAATAAACGCACTTAACAGTACACCTGGAGTCAGGCTACCAACAGTCCGTAACGCTGACACCCGTATTTGTACAGAGCATATGGGACTGGGACGAGCTAATATCAGCACAAAAAAGTGTCACATGTTCAATGTCTCAGCGTGCCGACAAGAAGGACAAGCGATTTATCAATGTGGGGGTGACCGCGCACAAATGTTAGACTCTCCCTTATCACGGACTTTTCTTGGGCATATTGGAGGACTTAGGATTAGGTCCCAGGACATCTCGCTCTATCATTTTAGAACACGGAAAATCCGGAATCTGAGGGAAACTGAAACTACGAAGTCCATGCTCGGGTGGTAGGAAGACTTAAATTGCTAAAAGAAAACAACACCCCAAGACCAAGAAGCTTCTTGAAGTGGCCTTCGCTTTCGCTGAGCCAGCAGGTCTTTGGGAGCCTAAAGATTTGGCGTGATGTTGTACTCATTTTGAATGCTATATCGTTTTCACTGAATTAAACATGGGAAAGTAAATAGACGTTTATACTGACATGTGAAGGTAATGTAAGATATCGTGAAATTGCTAGTGGATGTCCGATGTCATTTGATGGTGGGCAACCACAGCTTATAAAGATATGATGATTTCGATGAACCACCGCATGCCAGGGCTGGTGAATGGTGGCTGACTTTGATTGCGAGTAGTTCTGTAGTAAAGAACCCAAAAGCAGAGGTAGCTCCAAGTTCCACATGGAAGCAGGAATGGATGATGATGAAGTTGTTAATGATGTATCTATAGCTTGTTAATATTAGAGAAACCTTTTTCAAACCGATGTGAGTAAAATTGGTTAAACCATATGTCACTCTAACTGTATTGAAAGGTTTGAACCTTTTGTCAACCCGATGTAGTGATGGAAACGATTCAAACTACAGTGTTAAATTGTCAACTAAAGTTATCATATAAATATTCGAATTTTTTATATGTAAAGATAGTTTTCGGCCTTTGTACTAGTCGGATTAAGATTAATGTGACTTCAGAGAGGGTGAATAAAGCTGTAGGTCTGAAGATCAGATGGTAAGATGGATCGGTATAGAATGAAAGGAGGGGGGCTCATGAGAGTTGTGTGGGAGGGAAAGCTCAATACTCAGAGGGTTATTCGTTTCTGTTCTCTTTTGCCATAAAGATGGTGATGTGTGGTACAGTTCGTAGAGGGTGATTATGTTCTGGGAGAAGTGAGGTATAGAGAGCTTGTCCTGAGAGCTCGCCCGCTAGGGCACCAATCCATCAGACGGGTCTTAGAGACAGCGGGACGCAGGTTTGCAGGGTTGCTCCCTGGATTCTACTTGGAAGTGCGTGCAATCGTTAAATCAATGACCGAGGGGGATACGCGTTGATGGATCCTGTCATCTATCTGCTAAAGGACCCAAAGCAGCAAGCGGGGGGGCAGAAAACAACTATAGGCAGCTAAGTAAAAACTTAAAAGTTGCCAAGGAGAACTGTATCATTGTTCGATAGTAGAAAAAGCCATTACGCATCACACTGTGGAATGAATTTTTCCTTCAAACAATTATTCATTTTTTATAACTGTTAAGAAACCAGTCAATTGAATATTATAGATTTAAGTTACCTGTATAAAGTGACATACTAAAGGTGGTTTAATCGCACTTTACTTACAAAGCCGCATTGTTTCAGTGCCGAATTTCGTTGGAGATTTAACACTTTGCCAACAGAGCTTATAATAAATAATACATAGACAATTCGCTGTGAATTAACTCAGCTGAAGGCTTGTATGAGTCTAGAAATATTATTATTTCATAATCCTTCACAAATATGATTGGGACTCGGACATGAGTTACTAGAGTTAACGGGGCACAGCAAGAGCGCGGAGCATTGTTCTCGTCTTTTCTGGTGAAAATATCTTAAGAATACTCACCTATGAGGTAGAGAGCATCTCATTAACCTTTTCTATCTACCACTCATGAGCCAGAGGTAGTGCATCTTGTGTGCGTGAAGGTAGATGCACTATTGAGTGGACCCACATTAGTAACTTGATGATGTTCGGCCACTGTTTTGGAAACACTATTTGCAGAGCTAAGTGAGGAAGGTTAACCCGTGACACTATGGTACGGAAAGAAAAATGAAATATAGCACATTCAAAAACGCCTTGCTTTAAGTGAATGAGAAATGCAGAACAGGATATCCACAGCCAACGCAGTCGGCTATGGCAGTGGATGGAAGACACACACTGAAACAGTATTATTATGAATATGTATGTTATAGTGGTGGTTAGGTGGAAGTTCTTCTCCTCTTCTCTTTCTGTGAGTCCAACGTGTGTTTGTAAGCTCTAATATTCGTTGCATACGCATAGGAATAGGTAGAGAAGAATAAAAAAATAAAATCGCGTAACAACTGCGAGAAATCATTTTAGCTCAATCCCGCGTGATGTTGTTTAGCTCGTGAGCTATGCTTTGCGGTACTGAGTCAACCAGGTGATTCGCGAAGAACGCACCACCAGGTAGGTCCGAATGTAGTTGATCGAGTGAATACAACAAAACATTAACATCACACTCCCTACGTGTTGTATATTGGCCGCTAGTTCTCTCGAGTTTACGTGACTTTTCTGTTAGGATTGTAACTAGTGTGTAAGTGTTCTTTGGTATATAAGAATGCAAAGGTATTGGTGAACGGAAATATGAGGAAGCGCATTGAGTGTAATTGAACAGAAGCATGACATATGTAAAACCTGTTTGACTCAGAAACGGAGATTATCATCTTGGGAGCCTACCAGGCATTGAAGGGGATATCTCCCTGCTGCCGTCATCATGAGCGGACCAACCCCCCCCCCCCCCCGTCACTGACGAAAATAAATAAAGAAACGTAGGGTTATACAGAAACTCGTGCCTGCCCAAAGTCTTATTAGGATAGTACAAGGCCTAGCCTAGAAAAACAAGTAAGTGGTAAGACTGTTAGTTGAATGCCCCCCCCCCCCCCCCCCCCCCCCCCCCCCCCCCCCCCCCCTGTTGAATTCATGTGGATCTGAAAAAGACCAAATCAAACAAGCTGATCGGGTGAGCAAATGTGCTATGATTTTACAGTTACAGTTAGAGGCAAAGCATTAAGGCTTTATATATGAGAGAGACTGTGATATGAAAATTCGCGCCATAATCCTGGCCAGAAGTGCTGGCTTTGCTATGCTTTTAGTCAGTGTTCCTGGTTTAGTTTGGTTTTCAAGACGGAGAGAATGAGTGGGCGCGTTCGAAGTGGCTTGAGAGGTATGGGCCGGCGCCTCGAATTCGAGAGAATAGTAGCGTGGTTCTCCCCTCGATTCCCATGTGTTGTGGGGAATATAAATTGATGGGACAATTTGATTTCTAGAACGCAGTATGTTACTCTAACTGTATGTCATCCTCTCACCCCCCCCCCGGTGTCTCACTGGGGGTGAGTGAGATAGTGGATGCCTAGCGCTTCCTCGAGATTAATGTGAAAGGGGTCGAAAAATGTTAGGACGGTTTTTTCTTGGTAGCAATAGTTTGACGCACTGATTTAAAATTCCCCTCGGCAGTTGTGGGATATATCGTTAAGTTAGATGTATGAGTCGTATTGCGTGTGCCCTGGGCATAAAATTAAGAAAAGAATAGAACCCTACCCACTCTTTTAGGAAAATTTGGTTAATAGAACGTGTAGTGATTACGAAATATACACCAACATTTGCGGACTCTCGCCAGGCGTCGCTACGGGAAGTTTCGTTTGCAACCTGTGCTGTAGACTCCTCCTTTCGTGGTGATCTCAAGGGGAGTGAGGATCGGAAGAAAGCACAGTGACAGAGTAGTAGTTCGGCTTGAAAACCAAACAAACCGCTCACCCAAACAGAAACAGAGGAGAGAAGCGCATATTTGGAGCCTGACACACTCAATACGAATTCGTTTAGAAAAGCTTATGCCTCTACGGAGATTCAGATTAGCCTCAAACTAGACTACAGCCCTTACAATAATTGTGGGAGAAAGAACTGTCAAGTAGAACGTCATTAACTGAAAAGAGCTGTAGTCGAAAGAAAGAAGAAGGACGAGTGAATACATGTGCATTTTTATTGTGTTAACAGGTTAAATTAATATGAAACAAATTATAAGGTTATTGTTTAGATCAGTATTAAGGGTCCTGAAGATGGTGCTTTGGTGGGGATTTCGGACCATATACTGCTTGATAGAAATACAACAGAAGTGATTGCGTCCTTAATAGGCTGAACTGCCCATGGAGGACTTCTGGTGTCCTGTGATAGGGTGATTTGAGGTTCGCACTATTGACCCCTGCCATTAAAAAGAACATACATCATTTTATGATGATATCGTAGATGGCAGAGCGATGATAGTGTGTATCGTCGCTTTGCATGGCAAATAGGTAAAAAAAAGAAAAAAAAAATAAAATAGGCGGGGTTGTCGCACGGAAGGTCCAGTGTTCAAATCCTGGAAAGCCACTCATGTCTGTTGTTTTTCTGTTGTCTGGTGTTCTACTTCTTTATTTCCTGCGAGTGCCTGATAACATACCTTTATATTTGTTTCATATTAATTTCATATTAATTTACTGTTTACAGGCCTCAGGTTTCCCTCCCTTATTTGTAATAAATGTTTGTACATTACCAAACGCTACCCCACTAGTCCTGTTCTCACTGTTCTTCTAGTCTACTATCATTTACTGGACACAGTATTAAGGTCCTAAGGGTCTTGTTGGATTCGGCCTATACTGCTTGATAGAAATACAACAGAAGTGATTGCGTCATTAATAGGCTGAACTGCCCATGGAGGACTTCTGGTGTCGTGTATTTGTTGGTTCGCATACTATTGACTCTGCCATTGAAACATCTTATTATTGATGATGCGTAGATGATGCCACAGAGCGTTGATAAGTGGATAGTGTGATTCGCTAGCTTGCAGTCGGCTAGGCATGGGGTGATTTTGTCGCACGGAAGGGTCCAGTGTTCAAATCCTGTGTTGGTGATGAGCCACTCATGTCTGTTGTTGTTTTGTCTTGAAAGTGTATGGATGGTCCGTGTTCTACCTTGCTCTTTATTTCCTGCGTAGTTGCCTGTAATAGAAGTGGTTAAGCTTTATATTTGTTGTTACATGATTATAATTTATTTTTTATTGTGTAGCTGTAGTTACTTGTTAAGCACTATACAGGGTTTTTATAGTGTTCTTGCCTATGCCTGACTACTTACCATATTTTTCACATAAACCCTGTTGTATTGTGATTTTCAGCAATTGATTATTTAGAAAACATCGTTTGCTAACCGCGTTATATAGGGACGGAGATATACGATCATCTCCTCTCTCCTCTCGCTACTGATCTCTCTTCTGCTTCTCTCCATCGTCTATCCTTGCTTCTCTTCTCTAGGGATCTATTATTATTTAAAGTGTATATATTAGTAGTAATGATAGATATTAAGTACTAGATACACACACACATCACACACACAAAGTACAGAAGCCATTCGGGAGGAATGGAGTTAAGAAGACTTATTCAAAAAAGTGATAAGCACAAAGGATTGATCGGAGGTTTGAAAGGTTTAGGCTGATAAGGTTAGGCATTCGCCGCCAGCCGGCACCGCTAAAAGCCTGCCCAACATGTCCACAAGGTACAGAAATTTCCAGCTAGAGCCCAAAAAAAGTACCCTCTGCGCATATAAAAAGCTCTATTAGGAACTGCGAGGATATTTGCCTATTAACAATAAGAAATTAAAAAATAAACTATACATATTTACCATAAGCGCTCCTTTTATGGAGACTATAGAGGCCGCCACTTGCAAGCGGGGGTCCCCTTAGTATGAGATGCTGCCCTGTTCTTTACTGCGGTGCCCGTTTACTTGTTGGCAATTTGTTTTTACCATGAATGAGATTAGGCATAGTCCCCTTCTTTCACAGTACCTGCTACAGTTGTTCGCCGCTTGAACGAGAAGAACTTTGTAGAAAGATTTTTCGGTGCCTTTGAGAATGAACTGTAAAATCACTAGTGTCTAAAGAGCCTGTTATAAGGACTTGGCGAATTAATATTCATCAAGCACCAGAATACCTCAACGGCAATATATTCACTTATTCAAAAAGTGATTATTTTAAAAAAACTCCACTGCTGCATCATCTACAGTACACGAACGACATTAGAGCAGCGAGTTTAGAGATCAGAATGTAGTGATATACGGTGAGGCCACATTTCTTATAAATATAGTTTTTGTGGCACATCGTCATTTGCTGCGTCTATTCTTCTATTGTGGTAAGTGTTACTATTTTGGATTTATGTAATTTTTTAGAGTATAGGAAGAAGAGTTTACATGTAAGAGAGGGAAACAATTTTTTTTTTTTTACAAATTAAATTTCATAATCTTATCAATCATAAGTTTGCCCACCCGTGTCTTAGTCTCTACGACACTGACCAGAAAAAAGCTGGGATTTATATCCAGATCCTTTATATATTGGATATGATAAGAGGTGTGCAACTGTGTAGGCGGTTTGCCACGAGGAAATAGTACTCAATCCCATAGAATAAGAGGCGAGTGCTTGGGATACTTGTTGGTTTCCCGAGTGGCGCTCTTCTCGGCCGATGAGTTATCGACGACTTCACGCCAGCTACTTTCAATGGCGACAGTCGTGGCTCATCCCTGTCCTCAAGCTGGCTCGATGGGAAAATATGATTTCGCCTGAACCTCGTTTCTGCTGTTCCATCTAGCTTTAGCCGCTAGGCGATTGAAACCCCAACCTTTTCAGGTGTGGTATTACTGGCGTTTAGGGAGACAGGTGGTCCACCGCCATGTAAGTGTGAGTTGGGCGTTGAGCATGAGAGGCTGGGGATGGAGACGACATTGGGGAGTCATGATTGTTGACGGCATCGCTCTGCTCCATGGAGACCCACAGACAACACTGTTGTCCCTCTGTTGCCTCCCCAAGAGGAACAATAAGGCCAGGCGCTAACATAGAGCACCAGGGACAGAACATGATCACGTAAGATAGAAGAAAGCTAACCCGTGATTAATCTTGGGCTAGTGGTTTCGTGACATTTGACCAAAAGTAGGCGAGAAAGTCATGTACATGGAATAATGACATATTGAAAATGCTCAGAAGCAGAAAGTAAGAAGCCCGGAAGACGGACTAGTAGCAATTACTCGCAGATAGAATACGCTGGTAGCATGGTTACCATGTAGGGGAGCAATATGGGGAGCAATATGAAAGAACTCTAAAGAGTAATAAACACCACACTTAGAGTCAGGTTAAGGTCACAACAGCATAGTCTCATCGAGGCTGGTGTGGTTAACAGTGGTATTGTTTATAAGTATATTTAATTAAGGGACTTAGTTTGTACTGACTGGAGATTCAGCTGTTGTGAAAGGGTATATTCTTGCATATCTACTAGGATGTAGCGTGTCTTTAACAGATACCTCTTACATTGCCTACCACATCTTGGTAGTACCATCAGTCAGACTTATTGCTGGGAATCATATGGTTGAATGGACCTATACGGTGTACCATGTCTTAGGGGTTCTGTAAATTGATGAAAGTGGTAGCGTTCACAACTCACAACAGATCGGATGAAAAACATGAATTTAAGATATGTAGATCCCACCTCACTTGGACAGCAAACACGTGTTTGGACGAGTCAACACACATTTAAAAGCACTCTATTAGAGACATATCCTTAAATGAGTCAGATTAGTAAAGTGTTCTAAAATTATAGATGTATTATAGATACTTTCCTGTGTGTGTGTGTGTGTGTGTCGCTGATGTCAGTACTACACAGTGATTTTTGAGGATTTTCAAAACTCACAGTGGGCAATTGTAATCACGCATTATTTATATATATGTTAAATTGGAGTTTAGTTTAAATTATGAACCTTTGTTGTAGTGACATATATTTATCTAGTATTATGCCTATGGGTGTCAGTTGATGCTATTTAGTAGCATACTATGATGGTGGTGTATACTGGTTTTGATTTTATCGCTAAGCTTGATGTTGTTATTTGTCTCAATCATGAGCTTCAGAGTAGTTTGGTATATATCTTGTGAGAATAGTGTTGACGAGGGGAAGTCTTCATCCGCTTCCTGATCATGTTTATTGAAACAGATGGATAGTGAGCCTTATCAGTTTTACTTAAATAATGCTCAAAGTTTGTAAGAGGTGTGGAGACATCATACTTGTTGAGTCTGCCTCTGGGCCACTCTGAGAGGCTTAACTTTCAGTGATCTGGCGGCCAGGAAAGTGAGCTCCTTCTGTGGCTCGATTGCACCCTGCCCCTGTGATGTTCTGGAAGACACGCTTCACTAGTCGCTGATATCTGGAGCCCCAGGGATGTATGCGTGTCAGCCTGTCCAGAGTTCAGCTGAAATGGCTCAGACCAGGGTGCAGGTCTGACTCAATAAATTATAGGGTACCATCAAGTACCCTGAAACGAAGAGAAGGTGTGTTGCGCCTCCTAGACTTCATTAACTATAATTTATAATCTATTTCCAGAGCTTGAACAGAATACATAAACAGAGAACACTCTGATGTGTGTATAGAGCGGAGGTTAGAGCCAGACTGTCAGCTTCATCTGAAAACAATTTACATCCAGTATACTCCTCACCTAATGGTCACTACGCCTCGCTGGCAAGATTCCGGGCGCTGATTAGTTACTTTCTATTTCAATTAAGATTAGGGTGTCGTGTACTGATTTGGCAGATTGCGCCCATTGCGAGTTTTTACTTGTGCTCCGGACACCTTCTGGATCAGGATTTGCGAAAGCCACTACGTATAGGCTTTTTTATTGGCTCACTGGTATTCGCTCGTTATCTGAACCACACACATCATATATAGACATATAATTTTATCAAGGTTTACATGTCAATGTATTCAGTTAGAAAGATGAAAGATTGAAGATGAATATATCAAAGTCTTACGCAGCGCAATTCATGCGATAATGAAGTTACACAAGTTACGTTGACTGGCAATATGAATTATAGTCATAGAATGATTTAGCGAGTCAGTGCTATCGCGAATTTGTCTGCCACGGCATTTTTATTTAGAGTTTAAAATATGCCAGCATGCTGCGCTCTAGTGCCACATGGATTCTTTAGAAAGTTGTAATTTGAAAAATGTCGGTGTACTGACTGTACATGCAGCGCTCCTAATTGCTCTATATGAGTCTGTGCTTGGCCGGGTGACGTAACCTAGAATCGAGCCATGTTGTACACTAGCTTTTGAAAATAAGTAACCGTCTATCCTGTTTCGTCTCTCCCTTTAACAGACAAAAGATAGCTTATTTGTAGCCCGCCCGAGACTATATCTGTGTTTGGCCGTTACATTGTTCTCTTGCGCGTGTCCAAATCAAATAGGATTTTTAAACATCCGGCAGACCTATTTCCTGCAGTACAATGGGTTGTAGATTTATAGAATTTTAGACTTTAGGTTGGTGGTCAGAATCTGCCTCTGAGGCGATTCTGATTTTGGGGTGTTGTCTCTGCACACCCTCACTATTATCTTCGTTTGGCTAAATTGTGGATAATTCCTTAGAACTATGTTGCGCGAAACACTTAAACCATATAACTGCTCAAAAAAAAAGTTAAAGTCACTTTCAATTTTTAGGGTCATTTCAACTAAGCTGTTTTTTTTTAAAACCTCGTAACACGCAGTCAAAAAAGTTTTGCTGCATTTTCTATGCTATGCTTAAACAATGTTTGTTAATTGACAATAAATCAAAATCTGTGTTACGTGTGTTGTGTACCTCCAAGGTCAATCAATGGTACGTGGTTGGAAAGGGAAATAATGCAGTTTGAAAAATGCTTCCTAAAGCAAAGCCTTGTTGATAACATTGCTGAAATTTTTGCCCTTTTCACGTGCAAGTCGTGACTATAGTGAACACATGTCACAGCCAACTTTAACGGATTAAGAGAACGGGCAATGGGTATCTTTTGTAACATTTACAACATTTTTAGCCATCGCGCCTCAGCTCCTCAGCGAAGACGCTTGACCAATGTTGACAGATGGAGAGCGATTGGGCAATGGCTGCAGGATGATGTAGGGCTGCAGAGAAAGTTGTCTAGGAGGATTAGGAGTTGCCTACTCGACTGTCATACAAACTCTGCGTGATGGATCGTTATAAATGCAACGGCGTAGTGTTGTCGAGCAGAACAACGCTGAGAGGTCAGGAGGACGTCGTAGCCTAAGGTCTACCACAAGACGCATCAAGACACATTTTGTTGTTGTATTGGCGTCTCAGACAAAGAACAATCACAACATACCCAGATTGCCCGTTCCTTCGCCGAAGAAGTGCGGGTGGATTGGGTGACCATGTGTTCACTATAGTAACGACTTGGACGTGAAAAGCAAATTTCAGCAATGTTATCAACACGCTTTACCATAGGAAGCATTTTTCAAACAATGGCATTATTTCCCTTTCCACCACGCGATTACATTTGATTTCCCCTTGGATTTGGCTACACACACGTAACACAGATATTTGATTTATTGTCAGATTAACAAAACACTGTTTAAGCATGCAACAAAAAATGCCGCAAAACCTTTTTGACTGAGTGTTCAGTTTTAAAAAAAACAGGCTTAGTTGAAATGACCTAAAAAATTGAAAGTGGCCTTTAACTTTTTTTTTTTGAGCAGTATGTATATTATTTGTCAGCAAGTCCACTATAGGAAACCCAAATATACAAATTTAAGGGAGCTAATGGGGCTCAGTGCTGACGTTCAAAATATGTATTTTTCTTCTCTACATCCCGTTCACTTCTGATTCGATGTGCTGTGTTTGGGGTACTGTCATGCTTTCAAACGTAAACCAGTATAATGTCATGTTTCCTAATAAGCGTTTTTCAGGTTTTTAAAACCTAACTCTAAGTATAATGGGTAGTGTTTTTTATCACTGTCGCGATCTGAAAAAAAGTATTGCTTCTGGCCTTTCGTCTTGGGTGGAGGGGTAGCATTAATTGTAATATCGCGCGAGACGCGGTTGTGTTTAGTGTTGCATGCGTTCCTGCTTTCAGCGCTCCCTTTTCTCTATCCTAAGTTCATCTGTCTTTTCATCACGCCGTGTATAAAATGAAATTAATGGAAGTATTAATTTAGGTCATTACGCAGGGTGCCTAGCTCAAGGTTTTCTTAGAAATGCCGTACACGTTTTATTGAAGAAAGCGTGTAGTGATGCAGTAGGCTTTTACTATCAACGTGAAACGTTACAATTTGCAGACGAAGTAGAAAACAAGGGGGATTTCGAGTACAGTCATTGTGACAGCACTGTTCTTTACCATTCTTCTTTCCTTTTATTGAAGTTATTTGTTAGGCTTTACATTTACTTTTTCATTTATATATGTGGATTAGAATTTCACACGACAAGCTGCTAACACACATCTGCAGTCTGGACAATGTGCAAAATCAAGCCCTCAGGCTCATTACAGGAGCCATGAAAACTACGCCAATATCAGAGATGCAGAAAGCTGCTAGATTACAGACATTTTCCTATAGAAGAGACACTAAAAGTATGATCCAGATGGAAAAGTACAACAGTATGCCAACGCACCCAATGAAGGCAAGACTAGATGATCTGGCATTGGGACATCTATAACGTGGCAGCTTTGTCCATTGGGGAAAAAGACTTAAAAGACAGATTCAAGAAGACCTATCCATGAAGACAACACCGCTGAAGCCCACCCTATACCCTGTAGCATGGGAACAGACCAGCAGTACCCTCCAAATTAATACACAAATCAGTGGTCTCACAATTGGATATGAGTATAATTATCTGCAAAAACGAACTGCTACATTGAGTATGATCCAAGAAAGCTATCCTGAACACTCATGGATACATGCCTACACAGATGGATCAGCAATAAATGCTGTAAAGAATGGAGGCGCCGGTATCTTTATCTCATATCCTGACAACCACTATGAGACTAGGCATATTCCCACTGGTAAATTCTGTTCCAACTATACAGCTGAGGTTCAAGCTCTAGAGCAAGCTGCAAATATGATTTATAACACCAATGACTGCCACCAGGAAATCATCCTCACAGATGCACTGTCTGTACTGCAAGCTCTCAAGGGTGGTAAACTCACGCATCTGAGAAATGAACTAAGGAAGGTAGCTGCCAAAAAGCGAACCATACTTCAATGGGTACCATCCCATTGTGGTGTACCCGGAGATGAACAGGCGGATCAACTTGCAAAAAAGGGAGGAGAATGTAAAACAAGAAGATAATAAAATCACATACTTTGAGAAAAAGAGAGTTATCCAGGCTATCAGAAGAGAACAGAATCAACCCAACGACGACTACCACACTCTTGACCGGCAGGGACAGATCACCATTTTTTCGCCTCAGGACAGGGCATAACAAATTGAATAAACACATGCACAAGCTACGATTGTCTGCTTCACCACTGTGCACATGTGGATTAAACGAACAAACTGCTGAGCATGTTCTACAGGATTGTCCTCTGCACGACCAGTTAAGAAAGATATACTGGCCCAAAGACTCAACACTAAACTCAAAGCTATATGGAGCTAAATAGGAACTCCAGACAACGGTCGAGTTCATAATGAGAACTCATCTGACGGTTTAAACATCTAAGATGCGATCGCAAGAAGAAGAAGGAGCACGAGAAAAATTGCACTTGTACATTGGCCGATAACAACAATAACAACAACATCAACAAACGAAGAGACAGTTTTCAATTTTACATTCCTGGTGAAGTGTGTTACTTTTCACAGACAAGGCCATACAAAACATACGATTGTGCAAGATTAGATACATCAGTTTATAACAAAATAGGACTGTTGTCAGAGATACCATGTGGCGTCGGTAAGATGACAGTTTCAAAATAAGCGCATACAGACAGAGGTAAATAGGCACATCGCCAGGTAGAAGTGTCAAGTATTTCACACGTAAAATGGGGGCAGGTGTATTATTTTACCCTTTATTTTGGACAGAGATATTTTAAGACACCATTAAAATCGTCAGTTGACACTTCATTTAAAAAAAAACCGATTACAGTATAAACGTCATCATGGTCTACTAGTTTCGGGTTTGAATGTGTTACGGTAAAAATGTTTCCTTTTGTTGTATGCATGGGTAGTCGCCAGCGCAAAGTGGCGAACTATCGCCACTGATGAATTGTGTAAGATATTGTGGGTGGTTGTTGTTGTTTAACAAGGGCAGATGAGTTTCTCGCTCCTTTGCAGTCAATACCAAGTTGAAGACTCCTTGGTATTATCTACACTGTAGATCTAGGCTTTTCCTGTGGCTTTTCTGCCATTCCGAAATGCGTTGAATTGAAGTCATGAGCTCCAGTGTCTCCAGTTTCTTTTTCTTCTTCTTCGATCCTTAACCACCGACCGTCAAAGCAGTCAGTGGCCATCACGCCTAGTGGCGTCTTGTAGGGCAACAACAAACTGATTCCACTTTGCACGGTCGGTGGCCATCCTTCGTACAGTGCCCCAACTCTGGTTCATTCTTTGCATCTCAGCCTCCACAGTCCTCCGCCAAGTTGTTTTTGGTCGGCCTCTCTTTCGTTTTCCTTCAGGGTCCAAAGCATAGCTGTTCTTGTGATGGCATCGGGGTCTCTTCTGAGGACATGACCAACCCAGCTCCAGCGTCTGCCAGCTATGATGGTATGCATGTCCTCTTGCTTGCTACGAGTAAGCAGATCTTGGTTGGTGATGGTATTCGGCCAAAAGATTCGGTGAATTTTTCTTAGGCATGTTGTGTGAAAAAGAGGACAATTTTGACATTTCCTTCTCTGTGACTCTCCAGCATTCCGCACCATAGAGAAGCACAGAAAGCACGCAACTCTGGTATAATCTTAATTTTGTGCTTGTGCTGTATTGGGAGGACTTCCAGATGTTATTTAGGCTAAAGAAGGCTGTTTTTGCCTTATTCATTCTGATGTTGATGTCTTTGCCTGCCCCACCGTCTGGTGTTACTATGCTTCCTAGGTATGTGAAGGTATCTGTCTGTACCAGTTGCTGATTCCTTACTGATATGGGCTCAGGGTTGCTCACATTGAGCGTCATGACCTCAGACTTCTTTAAATTGACGTTCAAGCCCACCTGCTGGCTAAATTTATTAAGTCTATCCGTTTTTTTCCTGGATGTGTTGATGTGAATGTGCCAGCAGTGCAATGTCATCTGCATATTCCAGATCTTCCAATGTTGTTGAAGATGTGTAGTCCATCTTATTCCTCTTGGACTGCCCTCTGTTGTCTGGCGCATCACCCAGTCTATGACTGTTAAAAATAGAGTGGTTGATAAGGGGCATCCCTGTCGTACTCCTGTCTTCACCTCGAAGGTTAGGTTGCTCTGCCCAACACTACACGTAAAGTTGGCATAGAGGCTTTTTATGATTGACACTATGCAGCTTGGAATTCCATAAGCCCTCAGTATTTTCCATAAACTGTCCCTATGTATGCTGTCAAAAGCCTTTTCAAAATCAACAAAATTTATGTAAAGCTGTCTTTGCCATTCTGAGCACTGCTCTATAATGTTCCTGAGAGTGAATATATGGTCTACACATCTTCTGTTCTTTCTAAATCCTGCTTGTTCTTTCCTCAGTTTGTAGTCTACTGCCTTTGAAATTCTCTGTATAATTATCCTGCCTAGTATTTTGCTGGGAACTGAGAGAAGAGTGATTCCTCTCCAATTATTGCAGTCTGACAGATCTCCCTTCTTGGGCAATTTGACAATTATTCCTTTGTTCCACTTTGCTGGTCTTGTCTCCGTTTTCCACACTTGTGCAAATAGTGGTTCTAATAGTTCTGCTGCTAGCTCAGGTCTGTCTTAAATAGCTCTGCATTTAAGTTATCATGGCCCGGAGCTTTACCGTTCTTTAACCCTTTGATTGCTGTGATGATTTCTTCTTTTCGTGGAATGTCTGTATTTACATCTAGATCGTTTTCAGCCTCAGGAACATTCAATTGTGTCTCTGGTATTTCCTTGTTCAGAGTTTCTCTGAAGTGCTCTGCCTATCTTGTTTCCTGTCCCTCTGCTGTCTTGATGAGATTTCCTTGCTTATCTCTTACTAATGTAATATTGTTTGCACCTTGGTTTCCGCTGATGAATTTAGTTATTTTGTATACTGTGCTTTGTTCATTTCTCAGTGCTGCCTCTTCTGCCTGTTTTGCAAGATCGTCTAGGAAATTCCTTTTGTTGGCTCGGGTTTGGCGTTTAACTTCCCTGTCCAGTTGACTGTACTGTTCGCTATATAGTTGCTTTAACCTGGGGGACTTCGCTTCTGTTTTCTTTCTTTTCATTTCCTTTCTCATCTTTATGGGGTTTAGTGTTTCTGGTGTTATCCAGTCTTGCTTCTTCCTTTCCTGGAATCCTAAGCATGATTTGCTACTTTTCTTATATATTGTTGAAATGGTGTTAAAATTCTGGTCTATATCATCAGTCAATGTCTTTTCCTGGCTTTTGGCAAATTGATATCGTTTCTTAATGTCGGCCGCAAAAGCTTTTCTGGTAAGGGGGTCCTTCAATTTGCTGATGTCAAACCTTTTCTGTGTAGTTACAGTTGGTCCTTCTTCTTCTTCTTCCTCGTTCGCCCTGAAAAGGACGGTGGTTGCGTTGTGTCTGTTTACGCCTAAGCTGTGATATCTGCACCTTTCGGTCGACACATCCGACTTCTGCACAGCATTTTTTAGGACCGGGTTTGCCTTCCCATTGCGATCCGTGCTCGCTCAGCCAGCCTGCACTGCTGCAGACTGTTTCCAGGACCACCACGTGGAGGTGGAGCACGGTCTTGACCAGCTCTGGTTCGCTGGTCCTGACGCAGGCAGTCAAGCTATGAGTCGCTGACTGCGGTCTCTATTGCTGCGTCTTCTGGTCCCACAGTTGGTCCAGCCCTTCTTAGTTTCACTTTCAGTTTTGCAACTACTAAATGGTGATCGCTTCCCACATCTGCACCTCTTCTTACCTTCACATCTTGTAATGCATGTCTCCATCTACCGTTAACCATGATGTGGTCTATCTGGTTTCTGTCCCGACCATTTGGTGATTCCCATGTTAACTTGTGAATTTCCTTATGTGGGAAAAGTGTTCCTCCAATGACCAGGTTGTTAATGCTACAGAAACTTATTAGCTTATCCCCATTTTCGTTTGCTATTCCGTTGTCGCATTTCCCCATTGTTCTTTCATTATATGTATTGTGTGTACCAACTTTCGCATTGAGGTCTCCCATTACTATAACAAGATCATATCTAGGTGTGTTCTCCATTTCTTTCTGCAGTTGTTGATAGAATTCATCCTTGACCTCCTCATCGCTATCATTCGTTGGTGCGTAGCATTGTATTATTGTAGTGTTGGTGAATCTCCCTCTCAATCTCAACCGTATCAGTCTGTTGTTGATGGGTTTCCATTCCAGTAATGTCCTTTCTATCCCTTTCTGTAGAATAATGGCTACGCCTTCACTGTGCTGTCCATCCTCTCTTCCAGAGTAAAGTACTGTTTCTCCTGTTGCTGTTTTAACTTTTCCTGCCCCTGTCCATCTGCTCTCGCTTATCCCCAGGATGTATAACCTATAGTTTCTCATTTCTGCCGTGACTGTCTTAGTTTACCTGTCTCGTACATTGTCCTGACATTCCAAAATCCTATTCTTGTATCCTGTTTTGCGGTCAGGACATCCGTTTTCATGTCAGTGGCTTCCTTTCGGCTTTCACCACTGACAGTCATACGAGCCACAGACTCCGAATGTCCATCCCGCAGCAAAGTTTGTTCATTTGATGTTGTTTCCGTAACTTCATTATTTTTTTACATAGACAGGGGTGTCAGCCCTATGCTAAAACCCCCAACCTGGAGGACCAGGGTACCAGCTTTTGTCTGACCCATACCCACACAGACCAGTCCAGCTTGGTTGAACCTACCAGGAGTAAAACTCCCACTGGCATAGCTCTGGGGATTGTCAGGGTACGCAAGCTGCCATACCGCTACAAGGTATAGGTACCATTGATGGCAGGTCTCCAGTTTGGCTTGCATTTAAAGGATCGTCACACCTGATCCCAAGCTAGGAGTAAGAAGCGCGGTTAATGTTGCTACTAGGGCAGGGGTACTCACGCGGTGCCTGCGGGCACCATGATGCCTGTCAAGGCTTATTTGTGTGCCCGCGGAAGATTTGAAAGAATAAACATAGGGTCTATTCTTTTAAAAAGCGCGACATTTAAGGCCAATACTTTGGTTCCACATATCTTTGCGAATCATTATTTTCAGTAGCGAACATAATCTAAGTGCAGGTCGCGGCTCACTGATACTTAGCGGAATGATTGTTTGCATGCAGGAGCAACATCTTATACTCCTAACTGTGAAAAGTTGACCAGTGACATGCGATGCAAAAGACCACACTAATTCTCGTTTGACTCAATGCTTTGAAGATTTTTTTTTTTTTTTATATCCTTAATATTGCTTATTAAATATGTTATTATTCCACGAAAAAGCGGCCCCATTTACAAAGTGAAAATAGCCAGATTTTTCAGCATTTTTCAATGTTTACAAATATGTCGGTTATAAAAGGTTCTAAGTAGTACTAGATTGACCTAAATTATTTTCCGTGATTGGACCGTGAATATTTGAAAACCATCGTGTGTGTTTAATTAAACTGTCTATCACAATGCCGTTTTCACTGCAAGAATGGATAGCTATTGTTGAGAATTATATCCGTACGGGATCATTCCAAAAACATCTGAAATTTTTGCATCAACGTTTTCTGGTTCTAATATTCCTGCAAAGAGTAGCATACAGAAGTTGATCTCAGAATGGCGTACAACAGGGTCGGTCGTTAGTGAAAAAAAAATGTAGAGTGCCAAATGTTAGGACGTCACATTTCTACAACGCTAGGACTACTTGGCCATTCACACTACTTTCGACACAATACGTCAGCATTCCATGACGTCACGGGCCGCTTTTTCGTGGAACACCCTGTATAAGTATTATTTATATTTTTATATTTTATTGCAAAACTGAACCTATTTTTAAAAACTTGAGTCCGCGATATTTGGTTTGTGCCCTTTATAGATCTAAAATGTGCCCACTGTACAAAAAGGTTGGGAACCCCTGTAACTAGAGGCTTAACTGTAATACAAGAAATATATGTCTAGTATTATCTCGTTATCATGTCAGTAATTGCAATGTTAAAAAACCAAAATAATACAGACCTGGATGACCTCAGAATAGTGCTCCACAAACTGTGTCAACGATTCAAAAGCGTTGTGATCTCATTGTAACATCACCGGCAATGAAGAGGCTGACATAATGGCAAAAGAAGGTTCACATCTACCTCAGCCTGATGCAAGCATAACTTTCGAGGAGGCAAAGAGTTTTATCAGATACAGAAACAAATGGAATGTAGAACATCCGGGTCACACACAGAATGATGCTTACTACCAGCTCAACAGAAGAGAACAAGTGGTAATTTTCAGACTCTGCACTGGCCACAACAGATTGAGATACCATCTATTCAACAAGCTAAAGATAGGAACTACCAATCAGTGTAACTGATAAAATGACTGCTGAACATCTGCTTCAAAGTTGCCCCTTATATGCGGTACAGAGAAAGCGCATATGGCCGACGCCAGCTCCTTTCGTGGAAAAGCTTTACGAGAATTCAAATATCCTCAAACTGACTACTGCTTTCTTTGAGAACATTCAAGTGGACGTCTGAGAGTGTACGAAGAAGAAGATATCGTTATCATTAACCTTTCAGGTCCCTACATACAAAGCCATACAAAATACAAAAATATTGGCCTTCGAGAATTCATGCCAAGCTCTTCTGACCTGCACCATCTATTCGAACTTTTTCCACGTCATTTTTATCCCTGTTTTTTCTGTCTTCATTTCCCTTTTCAGCAGAAGAGAACAAGTGGTAATCTTCAGACTCTGCACTGGCCACAACAGATTGAGATACCATCTATTCAACAAGCTAAAGATAGGAACTACCGATGAGTGTGACTGTGGCACCGATAAAATGACTGCTGAACATCTGCTTCAAAGATGCCCAACATATAAGGAACATAGAAAGCACAGATGGCCATCACCAGTACCGTTCTCGGGAAAACTCTATGGAGATACAAATAGCCTGAAGCTGACTGCTGCTATCTTTGAACGTATTCAAACAGACGTCTGAGAGTGTCCGAAGAAAAAGAAGATGATTTATTTTTTCCGCGTGCTTTTCCGTTTCCCGCCATTTATCTTACCCCTGAGATTTATAATTATATGCAGTCGTAACAAAGTTTCCGTTCGTAACAGAAATTCTGGAGTTGGTTTCATCATCATCATCATCATCATTATCATCGACTTTCAGCTTCTCAAGGACCGAAGGCCTTCAATAAACTTATGCCAAGTCTTCCTGTCTTGTGCCATCAGCGAAGGGTCTTTTCTATGTATTCTTCATCCTCATTCATGTCTGTCTCCAGTTCTCTTCTCTATCTCTATTTATCTCTCTTACTTTGGGGATTCCAGAACAAGGACTGTCTGGTATTGCTATCAACAAGTTTCCTCAATGTGTGTCCTAACCATCTCTATCATCTTCTTCTCATCTGTTGTTCCATTGGTACTTGTCTGTTTCGTTTCATCAGTTCTCCATTGGTGATCTTGTCATATCATTTCAATCGTTCCATTCTACGCAGGCACCCATTTATGAAAGTCTATAACTTTGTGGTGGTTGTTTTTGTTGGTTTCCATGTTTGAGAGCCATACAATAAGATTGACTTGAGATTTGACTTGAAGATTCTTATTTTTATATTGCACCTGATTTCATTTGATCTTCATATATTTCCTAGTGTAATGAAAGCTCCTTTAGCATTTTTGTATTCTTATTTTGACGTCATTGCTCCAGCAGTGTCTATGTTACTGCCGAGGCAAATGTATAATTTTACATCTTGTACTGAAGTTTCTTCAAATGCAATCTTCTTATTGTTTCCTGCATTTATTCTCAGTATCTTTCTGTTCTCCCTGTGTATGTTCAGATTGCCACTTGCTGCAATCTGTCATCAAGTATTGTCACTTTGTCTTACGATTATGAAACAAACGAGCTAAGTCGTCGGCAAAATCTAGATTGTCAAGCTGTTTCAATTTCTGTTGACTGAGGTCGGTTGCTTTCATAACCCAAACTATAGCCAACAGGAGGAGACATGGTGACAGAGGCATCCCTGTCGCACTCCAGTTCTTATCCCAAACGGTTTCATAAAAGTTGCCTTCCATGAAGAACTCTCCTTGTCATTTATTCATATGTTTACTTTATTAATTATCTTCAGGGGGACTGTAAAAAAACATGGATAGGTCTACGAAAGAAAATAATTCATTTCAGCACAATGTCATATTCATATAGAATAAACAGCAGAATATAGGTGCACAATGCCATAGTCATGTAAAAAACACTAAAGTAGATAGGTGCACAATGTCGTAGGCATATAATAAACATAAAAGTAGATAAGTGCACAATGTCATAGTCATATAGTAAACGCAAGATCAGATAGGTGCACAATGTCATTGTCATATAATAAACACAAACTCAGATAGATGCACAAGGTCATTGTCATACAATAAATACAAACTCTGGTGCACAATGTCATTGTCATATAATAAACACAAACGCAGATAGGTGCACAATGTCATAGTCATATAATAAACACAAATTCAGATAGGTGCACACTGTCATAGTCAAATAATAAACACAAACTCAGATAGGTGCACAATGTCATAGTCATGTAATAAACAAAAAAATTATATAAGTGCACAATGTCATTGTCATGTAATAAACACAAACTCAGATAGGAGTATAATGTCAAAGTCATATAATAAACCCAAGATCATTTAGTTGCACAATGTCATAGTCATGTAATATTCACAGCAGCATATATCACGCCCCTGTGGCGGTGTTGTCTCCCCGGCTCCGCAGTAGTGGTCAAATTATGGCCAAACATAGAATATAATTGTAACTGTCTTTTTTCTCTTGATATATGTAGACACTGCAACCCCTACACTCACATGCAGTAGTCAAGGATGCTTGAACACTGCAGGCACGTTTCAAAACATTTATTGACGATAACACACATAGTAGCATCAACAGGAACAGTCATTGTAAACAAGGTCATGCTGACCGGAAATCGATAGGTATACATTAGGCATTCAACAAGCTGGTAAACATTCCAATATTCGTGCATGGTCAATAATAATGTTATTCAATGACAGTTCAAAATGCCGCCTGATCTCTCTGACTAAACGCGTCAGATACCTTAATCACCTTGACACATAGGTACAACTTGGCATTCCCCGCCAATTGCACATTATCAGGCTGTAGTATAATAGCCGAAAACACAGGCCTCGTTCTGACGTCGGCCGTGTACTGCTGATAAGCAGGTTACCATCAACCCTGCAGTAATGCGTATGTGGACATAAATATGCCGCCAAGCTGCGGCTCCCATAATATATCTTCGTCACTGGATTTCTGGATGGTATGAAGACTAATAGTCTTGGATGGCTACCTTGAGCACAACATATATGTTCTGTAATGGAGGACCGGTGAGTTGCAGTTCACAGACTAGGTAATCTTCTAACATGTTCTGCCACCGAAAGCGTAATAATGGAAAAAGTCGGTATTACCTGTAACCGAGTCCACAGAACCTAACAAGGAACTCTGCTGTAATTCCAACGCACAGAGATTCACTGGGGAAAACTGCCATCGCAGTCACTTCGAAAATTTTTCCCGAAAAAACACAATGGACTCTCGTCCCTTCAGAAACCAGGACACTTCTTGGCTCGCCGGAAGTCTAACTCAACTCCCGCTTAAAAAACCCTGCCTATGGGCATACGCCAGAACTGTCTACCTTTGACCCTAAAGGTCAAACACAATGAATGAATAAACAAGGGAAGACAACCCCTAATCAACCTGACATCGCAGGTAAAAACACAATTATTCTTATGATAAAAACATAAGCAAATAACTTGACAGATGACTCCGTCAAAAATGACAGCAACAATAATGATTAAGGTATTCAAAGGTATTAACCTTCGCTCAAGATTACTCTTGGTAGAGATATAAATAGAAGAATAATGCTTCTACTTTAAGAAGCCTCACAGGATTTTAAAAGAAAGAAAAGCATCACAAATGAGATCATCTAAGCTGTCATGATCATATTATCTCCCGCCCCTTCTATGAGGAAATATATTGACTCGTATTTTCTGAGCCCTCAGCTGAAGATGATTCAACAACTATTACTTTAATAGCTTTATATGGATATGTATTTAAAAAAACAATATGAGTCATACGGGTGCAGACATACGATTCATTCAATAGTGATTCATCCAACTATAGATTTATAGTTACAGATAAACAGGTTTAATAACAATTTAAAGTAAATAAAGTTGTTTATAAAAAAGAAGCGATGATCGGATGATAACATAGATATAAATTTTACTAAAGTGTTAGTATAATAAATATATACACCATGATTTCATTATCCCCTCCCTGCTCTATATAGAGCCTGGGGCCACCTCTACTGTTGGTTCCTTGTGAGAAAACCCGCACGAAGAAGTCACCAGCTCTTGCAGTCGTGGTTTATTGCCAAGTTATTTGCGGTGATGAGATTGCCAGCTTCAAATCAGTGAAGTAGTCTTACAAAGCTGTATGTTATAAGCAAAATGTTTGCCCACACACCCATGCTACTTCGTTGAGAAGAGATTCAATTAGGAGCAGTCTATCGTAGCATCTCAATTGCAAATATGTGTCTGATTTTGGTAGGGATCCCCCCACTACCCTCATCTAGAACGTTACTACATGACAATATAAGATATTGTCCTTCACATGGTATTTTCAAACTCCATGACCAAAGAAGGTCTTGCCACTTCCGTTGTTACTTATCATATTTACAAATGTATCACTTATATCGTCCAAGATGTTTTTTTTCTGTAGTTGATTATTGTGACAAATTTAATCTGCCTGAAGTGTTACATCACTTTCCGTGTCTTAATCTTTAACAAGATTGACATCTTCCGACATCTCAGGGAAATCAGCCGTATTTCAACGGGTGTTATCTACCAGCCCCCAACGAACGTCTGTGTTTTCGCTCTGTGTCGTCAAACAATCCGTCTCGCTGCTTACTGACAGCTTTTCTATCTGCTGGAAGCTGTTACATAATCTAGTACGCAAACAACTTCATCTTGCACAAATAGAAGTCAATGTTGCTTCGAAAACATGTCAAGTGGTCAGGTACTATTATGGAGTGACAAGATACGATAAGACAACATTGGTCGATGACAGCGAAAAATGAAATAAGGAGCGGGTGAAGAAAAAAAAGGAAGGCCTCAGGAGAAAGCTAAAGGAAGTGACAGAAAAATGCAACGATGAAAGATTTGAATTGTCACGGCCTCGTATAATTCTCGGGGCCTTTGAAGAAACAAGAGAAAGAATAGGAATATTGCACTCTCAGGTATGCCGTTCATGGCGACCAATTAAAGATTGTGTATGAGGCTGCCAATCTCATCATATAAAACTAATTGCCACAGAAACCACAAGAGCATGTGGGAAAATTGGTGCAGACGCTTCCTGCAACAGCACCAATAGTATTATGGTTCCATGCTCCGTAAGGAGTCCAAAGGAAAATGATGATAACGATGATGATGATGATAACGATGATGATGATGATAACGATGATGATGATGATAACGACGATGATGATGATGATAACGATGATGATGATGATACCGATGATGATGAGTTGGACTGACTGATTTGGTTCATGTTACCATGAGCTCGCCAGCGGTGAACTAATGACTGATTTGGTTCATGTTACCATGAGCTCGCCAGCGGTGAACTAATGACTGATTTGGTTTAACAACCTCTGGGACATAAACGTCAGTGAACATGTATCAAAAATCCAATGTTGTGCTTCTTCGAAGTGAGCCCCAGTTCCTCCACGAATAATTATGTTGTATAATGGAGAACGCGTACTTTAGTGATGCCTTATTGGCTATAAAAAATGTCACATCAGATAGTTCAGGTAGCAATATATAAGCCGCGCTCTAGTGTTCACAGTAGACAATAAACAGTACTTCCAGAAACTAAAGGAAACATCTGGTTGGTAAACTGTTAGCAAGAGATAATGGTGATGATGATGGTATATCCTGTCGGTGTTTCTCTCTGTGTTGAGTGCCGATTTTTGAAACAGAGTGTTTCCCTGGATAAATCCACTTGGTCACACCACTGCCAGTAGTCAGGAAAAATGTTATATATATATATGATTTGGTTCATGTTACCATGAGCAAGCCAGCGGTGAACTACTGATTGATATGGTTCATGTTACCATGAGCTCGCCAGCGGTGAACTACTGATTGATATGGTTCATGTTACCATGAGCTCGCCAGCGGTGAACTACTGACTGATTTGGTTCATGTTACCATGAGCTCGCCAGCGGTGAACTACTGACTGATTTGGTTCATGTTACCATGAGCAAGCCAGCGGTGAACTACTGATTGATATGGTTCATGTTACCATGAGCTCGCCAGCGGTGAACTACTGACTGATATGGTTCATGTTACCATAAGCTCGCCAGCGGTGAACTACTGACTGATATGGTTCATGTTACCATGAGCAAGCCAGCGGTGAACTACTGATTGATATGGTTCATGTTACCATGAGCTCGCCAGCGGTGAACTACTGACTGATATGGTTCATGTTACCATGAGCAAGCCAGCGGTGAACTACTGATTGATACGGTTCATGTTACCATGAGCTCGCCAGCGGTGAACTACTGACTGATATGGTTCATGTTACCATGAGCTCGCCAGCGGTGAACTACTGACTGATATGGTTCATGTTACCATGAGCTCGCCAGCGGTGAACTACTGACTGATATGGTTCATGTTACCATAGCTCGCCAGCGGTGAACTCGCAGTAATGTTTCTTGATATTCCATTCTTCACGACTTTTTTTTCTTCTCCTTCATCGTTTCCTATTATTACTTACTCTTCTGTTTAATCTTTATAAGTTTCTTTTACCCGCATCTTATATTTCTTAATTCATATTTTCTGATTTGTACCACTAAATACCTTCTTATACCACCAAGGCCTCAACCCTTCAAGTACTGATGTGGATCTACTGTCCTGGTCATGTAGAAATACGCGGCTATGAGAGAGTTGAGACTAACTTCGAGAGCACTCATAGTAGGGATTAGGATTTGGATAAGGGAGAGTTAATAAGGACAGTTAATAATCGCCTGTTAGAAAACGACGCTGCAACATACGAATCATCATGACTCAGACTGCTGGAATTCGGCATCAGGCATACAACTAACAGTGATGACGTTTGAGAGGATGAGTCTGGCATGTATGCAACCAGAGCGCTACAGGGACAATTAGCATTCATACCTTTCGACAATTGCTTTGGGAGACTGAGCACCTATGGGTTTGTCCGGAGTGCAATGATGTCGATTCTGATCAACAAGAACAGTAACAATACCACCAAAGCTCCACTTTATGAGTTCTGTTGTGTTCTCTTCTATGGAATTCCAGTGTCAATTACGTCGTAATTATTTACATTCTTACTAAAGTGCTGTAGGAAAAACCCGGATTAAAGCATTATGCCAGTTTTGAATAATAAACAATAGCATACAGCGACAGACATGATATGACGCCACACAGATCCCTGTGGAGAAGACTGAATGCTTTCTTTCAGCTCCCAGGCGCCATGAGAAAGAATGACCTCGTCAAGTTTTCGTGGGTCTCCGAAGAAAGAAACAGAGAGACCTATGAATACCCCCTCAAGCATGTCTTAAAACGGCAACTGATGTGAGATTGTGTAAAACAGTTTATTACAGAAATCACAACTGTGTTAGTGCAGAAAGTTTGCACTACATTTGTTCAGGCTTTCTGCAGGGGGTCCATCTGGCACGGTGATCCGGTGATCGCAAGGAAGTTATAAATATAGAAGGGAAAAAAAATACAAGAAGACAGGTAATCTTAGATACAAAAAAAAAAAGAAGAGGCTGGCAATGGACAAACACATATTGGGGAAACCCCCTGATAGTATCACTAGGCAGTCCTTGTTCTGTAATCTTCAGGGTTAGACTTGTAGATGTTAGCAATGGACAAACACACATTGGGGAAACCCCCTGATAGTATCACTATGCAGTCCTTGTTATGTTATCTTCAGAGTTAGACTTGTAGAAGCAAGCAATGGACAAACACACATTGGGGAAACCCCCTGATAGTATCACTAGGCAGTCCTTGTTCTGTAATCTCCAGGGTTAGACTTGTAGAGGCTAGCAATGGACAAACACACATTGGGGAAACCCCCTGATAGTATCACTAGGCAGTCCTTGTTATGTTATCTTCAGGGTTAGACTTGTAGAAGCAAGCAATGGACAAACACACATTGGGGAAACCCCCTGATAGTATCACTAGGCAGTCCTTGTTCTGTAATCTTCAGGGTTAGACTTGTAGAGGGAGATGGGAAACACTTGGAGAAGAGAACTGGAGACAATAATGATAAGGATGAGGAAGCCATGAAAATCCTTTGAGCGGATAGCACAGGACACAACGACTTAGTATCAGTTTGGTGAAGGCTGTAGCATCATGGGAAGCTGAAGGGGAAGAATAAACCAATGAATTATAGATATTTTTAAAATTTTTTTTTAACAGCCTGATAGAGAGCTGACCTCTCGCAGGAAAGTTGCTGGGTTCCAAATATGGTATCGTCACGCTCCAATCTACCCAACTGGAAAGGGGTGTCTGACTCTTCTCTTGAATTAGGGAAGGAAAACGTAGCGAGGAAGAGAACTAGTCACCTTCCCCTCTCATTACGATGCTGGACCTAGTATAGTGAAGTCTCTAACGCTGATTCTGCATGACATTAACTTCTGCTTTATACTTCATTAAACACTTGTGGATAAAATATATGATAAGCGCTTAAGCGCCCCACGCTTTTTGTCAATTTAATGTTACGTTTTTTTGACTGCAAGCTTTAAACTCTTTGAAAAATTATTTTTGGGTTTTTAGTGCATTAAAAGAGTGTGTTTAAAATATTTTTTTATATATTTTTTTAAACCCTGCTCTTAAAAAATGGTGTGTGTCGTCTGCAAAGGATACCCAGTTCAACCCCATATGGATTATAATTAGGGTATATAGTGTTCATCCTTCTATATAGCGCATTACATTGTTGCTTTTCTTGTGTGTTGGCTCTTCCAGGCTGTAAGTTATCTGCCGTTTGTTGTGGCACTGTTTGATGTCTATGGTGTTTGTAATGTATCTTCTTCCATGATACTATACTACTGGACAAAAGTTAAGGGACGCCATTCAGTTTAGACAACGTTCATATAATTCTTCGTGAGCAGGGTCGATTTTCCAAATGTCCGGTAGCTTGAAATCTCTCAAGAAGTCTCTGAATGGTAGAGTGGGACACTGCTAAACGTCTTGCAACATGACGAACAGATTGACCATCCTGAATCAATGCCATGACTCGACCACGGTCTACAGTTCTGAGACTTCTCCTTGGTGGCATGGCTAATGCAGTGATCATTTCGACCACTTGTCATACTGATTTATTGCATACCAACGGTGAACACTCTTTACCGATGATCATTTTCCACGTGCATTCAAATTCAACTCACTTTTTCACCTTTTGAACTAGTGGGTCGTGTTGCAAAAACCACGAGTTTTTGCAGCAACAATGGCAATTTTCACGTGCGGGTTAAAGTGACCCAGTTTTTGGACATTTAAAAAAAATTAACCTAGTGCACACAGAAATTTATACACATTTCTCTGAGCTCAGTTTTAATGACATTTTCACTTGTCTTTACAGTTTGCCAATCAATTATATAAACCTTGTCTAAACTGAATGGTGGCCCTTAACTTTTGTCCAGAAGTATATATTGTTCTCTCTCGCTATTGACGTCTTTTAAAATATATCTGCTGGGCGTTTGTTGATTTTTTTAATTGATAGTTTATTGTTTGTTTGTTTGTGTTTTTTAAATTCTTGTACTGATATTGGATGAATATCTTTTTTTTTAAAATTTAATTTAATTATTTTGTTTTTGTTTTTCCTTATCATTCTCATTTGTTCTGGTTGTTTATATGTTTGTTCTTGTTTTGGTAATATACAATTTAATCATTTTGTGTAGCTTCCTGGGTTTCTGCAGTAATTAGTTTTAAAATCCGCTGGCTTGGCCATGTTCGCCGCATGGAAGATGGTCGCATCCCAAAAGATATCTTCTACGGACAATTAGCAGATGGCAAGAGAACAGTTAGGCTACCGCAGCTGAGGTTCAAAGATGTGTGCAAGAGAGATATGAGGGCACTGGACATGGATCCAGCAACATGGGAGGATGAAACTGCCGATCGCACTAAGTGGCGATGCTATTTACGGCGCCACCTGAGATTGGGCGAAAAGATGCTCACACAACAAGCAGAGGAGAGGAGAAAACATCGAAAATAAGCAGCCGAGGGCTGCCACCTCGGGGGCGCATTCCCATAGTCAGTTATGACTGAAGGGGCTATTATTATTATTATTATAGTTTTAAAAAGAAGAGGTTGCAAGTCCTATGTACAACCACTTAGTACGACCTGCCTGGTGGAACTTAGGTCTTATTCTTTCTTTGTCTTCACCGTTACTTCCGGAACTATGGATGACCACTTCCCTGTATGTATTAATATTTTCTTTTACTTTTTTTCTTTTCTGAGTGAAAACCTTTCACTGAACTCAATATTTAATTACAAGATTAAATAAATAAAACACTTGAAAAATTTATTCCACATTATCTATATATATATATATATATAGTTCATAAATTTGTAGGAATGTTCTTTTATCTTGGCCGAATTCACTCTTGTTGTAGATTGACTTTATATTATGATTAATACTCTTTCTTCACAGTTTCTGTATTATAGTTAATTACTGACCAGGACGTTGCCTAGCTAAAAACACTCAAGTTTCATCATTTTATGTACTATATTGTGGTGTTTCTGGAGTAAACACGACAGTAGCCTTGTGTGGCTACTTAGCTTCAATTCTTGATTTTGTAGTCTGTTCCACCTCTGGTCTGGCAGGAAACTGTGTCTCCTCCAGGCATTAGGTTCTGGGTAACTGTCCCTCCAAAATTATATACATTCTTTCTACCCTCAGGTACATACAGTCGAGCTGTTAATGGTTATATATATAGTCTGCTCTCAGATACAGAAGGCAAAGACAATCTTCATTAACACTCTGGCGCTCGCTGTATTTTTCAAAATTGAATGGCCTCGTTTCGCAAGAGGCAGGGTCTTATATAGGTCACATCCGGCGACTCAGAAAGCAGCTGCTAAAATGTGTGTTCGTGTACCCAAAATGTATGCCTAATTTGTCTAGATGTGCAAATATTGAAAACTAAGATTTCAATTATCTTCCTTATTCCTGGAGCGATTTCCTTCAACCTAGGCTTAAAATACTCCCTGGATTAGTCTTCATCTATTTAGATAATTGTCTTTTTATTACATACTTCCATCTTTTTATATGCGTATCCTAAACAGCAAAATTTTGGACTTGCCTGATGTCTCGACGCATTCCACTCGAGATTTCTCCATTAATATAATACTATCCGTGGAAGTCTTTGCACACACTTATAAATGAACAATCCTATTGTTAAATTACAAACCTCTTCCAGGCGGTTATTTGCTCATAAGGCTGTAGTTTATTTCCAATTCCAACCATGTTACACAGATTGAGAGCTCGGCCATTGTTAGTCTAATACTTATTGTAAACAACCGAATGAGGAAGCCTTTTCATTGGTTCTACTAGCAACCGCTGTTTTAAAGTATGGCGTACCGTTTGGTCAGAATGAAGTGTTGTGAATCAGACTTCACGACAATCTCTATAATTTATTTCAGCGGATGTGAATACTCCAACAAGTCGTTAGTAGTTTTCTTTATCGAATAGTATTCAAATCACATCACCTGCCGTCTGCACATTGAAGGTTAGCTATAAGGCAGGGATTCTCTAATAATGGCTGGTGAACCAAAAATTGGATCGCAGGAAACATTGTTATGGGTCGCATTCTTTGCGTTTCCCTTACTCGAAGTTTTAAGAGACATGCCTTTTGATGAATCAGTTGATTTTCACTTGTCAGTTTTCGTACTAGGGTCACTAGCTTCACCAACTGTGAAATGTGGGTCGAAGTCGTAAAGTGGTTGAGAACCACTGATGTATGAGTTCTCACAGTTGTTCATTTTGTTATCTTGGTGATGCATTCAGATAAGATTGTAAAAGATCAAAATTCAGACCGCAAGGTCTTTCATATTTGGACAAGCGCCCTAATATAACCGACAGGCCCTGTTAGTAGTAGCGAATGTTAGACTTAGGTATTATTCAGGTGGCGCGCAGGTGGCGCGGCAGGTGGCGCGTGACTTTTATATAGCAAAAACGCCAGGTGGCGCGTGACTTTTATATAAGCGCATTCAGGAGGCGCAAGATGGCGGATTTCAGGCGGAGGCGCAGGCGGATGCGCGTGACTTTTATATAGCGATATATTTTAGCCGGGGACTTCCTCTGACGATCAAACACATGACTTGTTATATAGCAATAAATTTGTTCGATAATGATGGGCGTGTTGTTTACTAAGGGGAGATAAGTAGGTTGTTGTATTGCATGACTTTTTATATAAGGAAAATGTGCAGGTGGAGCATCAGGCGTTGGTGCATGACTTTTTATATAATGAAATACTCATCGCGCAGGTGGAGCATCAGGCGTTGGTGCATGACTTTTTATATAAGGAAATACTCATCGCGCAGGTGGAGCATCAGGCGTTGGTGCATGACTTTTTATATAAGGAAATACTCATTGCGCAGGTGGAGCATCAGGCGTTGGTACATGACTTTTTATATATAAGGAAAATGTGCAGGTGGAGCATCAGGCGGCGCGGATGACTTTTTATATAAGGAAAATCTTATTGCGCAGGTGGAGCATCAGGCGTTGGTTTATGACTTTTTACATAAGGAAATACTCATTGTGCAGGTGGAGCATCAGGTGTTGGTACATGATGGGATGACTTTCTATATAAGGAAAATGTGCAGGCGCGGTGGAGGCGCAAGATGGCGGACTTGAGATAACAAGAAGGAGATATATGGCCCAAGATGGCGGGATGACGTGTTATATAAGGAAAATCAGGAGGAGCCCCAGCGAAGCTCAGGAGGAGCGGATGACTTTTTATATAGTAATATATTATTAATGTTGTATGTGTTGTTTTTAGTATATCATAGCCAACTTAGGTAGTATTCTGGACGATAACAAGAAGACTTTTAGATAACAGTTAGACGATAGTTAGACAGCAAGAAGAGGGTATATTTAGACAATAGGAAGACGATAGTTAGACGATATATACATATAATAGGGAGATATATTTAGACAATAGGAAGACGATAGTTATACGATATATATTTTACAACAGTTATACGAACAATTAGACGATATATTTAGACATACAACGGTTATACGAACAGTTATATATAGGTAACAAAAATGAATTTTAGTTAATATATTTTTATTTTTTCAAATACTGTTTTGTAGTATCAAAACATATAGGAGCATATATGGTAATATATAGGAGTACATATATAGTATTTTTTAACATTACATGAGTATGTACAATTGCCAAATAACACATAGTGGCGTGTACTTTGATTTTTTTTTTTTTTTTCGTACGCCCGCTAATACTCGAGGCGAAATCTCAGGTTATTATTTATGTCTAACCTGACATTGATTTTACGTGAGTATCCCGTTATATTTTGTACAGAGACAGGTGTCCCTCGCCATTCAGGCAAATACTCGCCGATTTCGGAGGTACCCATTGCAGCTGGGTCGGCTCAGGAGCCGCCAGTCCCTGGTCGACGACACTCCTTCAAATGTCCTCGCCAGATCTCGAGTTAATTCAGTCCAAATCCCGGTCGACGAAAAATCTTCAAATGCCGTCGCCCGGGTTTGATCCTGTATCACCCGGTCGCCAGAGCGGTGTTGTAACCACTACGCTAGCGCGGCTCCCTGTACTGTGTTATATACATATTTATATTGGAAGATGGGAGGTGTTACAGTAGTAACATTATCACAGTAAGAAATATAATATAACACCGGGGTACAGTTCCAGGCCAGACCTTGAGGGATATGATGCAGGGGTAAGATGGCGGGGTGACTTTTTATATAGTAATATATTAGTGTTGATTTTTAGATAACAAGAAGACGTTATTTATAGATATATATTTAGATAACAAGAAGGAAAATGTGGAGGCACGTTGCAGGTGCAAGATGGCGGACTTGAGATAACAAGAAGGAGATATATGGCCCAAGATGGCGGGATGACTTTTATATAAGGAAAAGGTGGCGGAGCGCTAGCGGAGCTCAGGAGCGGATGACTTTTTATATAGTAATATATTAGTGTTTATTTTTAGATAACAAGAAGACTTTATTTATAGACATATATTAATTCTGCAGGAGTGAGGCAGGGGTAAGATGGCGGGATGACTTTTTATATCAGGAAAATGTGCAGGCGCGGTGCAGGAGGAGCATGAGTTTTATATAGTAATATATTAGTGTTTATTTTTAGATAATAGGAAGACGTTATTTATAGATAACAAGAAGAGGATATATTTAGACTTGAGATAACAAGAAGACTTTGAGATAATAGGAAGACGATATATTCTGGAGGTGGGATGGAGGTGCGCTGCAGGCGCAAGATGGCGGGATGACTTTTTATATAAGGAAAATGTGGCGGAGCGCTAGCGGAGCTCAGGAGAAGTGGATGACTTTTTTTTATATAGTAATATGTGTTTATTGAGATAACAAGAAGACGATAATAGGAAGAGGATAATAGGTAGACTTTGAGATTTTTAGATAACAAGAAGACGTTATTTATAGACATATATTAATTCTGCAGGAGTGAGGCAGGGGTAAGATGGCGGGATGACTTTTTATATAAGGAAAATGTGCAGGCGCGGTGCAGGAGGAGCATGACTTTTATATAGTAATATATTAGTGTTTATTTTTAGATAATAGGAAGACGTTATTTATAGATAACAAGAAGAGGATATATTTAGACTTGAGATAACAAGAAGACTTTGAGATAATAGGAAGACGATATATTCTGGAGGTGGGATGGAGGAGCGATGGGGGTACAAGATGGCGGGATGACTTAGTTAGTTGATCTATGGGTGACGAATAACCCCACTTCTTTTTCGTATACCCCTAGGAGCTCTCAGAACACAGGCGGTTCGGATTACTTGGCGAGTCTGTCAATCCACGTTTTGCCTTGTTCGTGGAGCCTATGAAATATAATGGAAGGTCCCTCGACTATGTTTTGACGCAACGTGCGGTGCAAATCTGCCTCCCGCTCGCAGCATAACGAAAAAAGAGACGTTGGATGGGAGGGTTTTGAAGAGGTGTTTTAACGTGACACCAGGTACGGAAATCACGTCTTTGAACATATCTACCCCTAGGTCCGCGTAAAAAATAACTTGATGTTCTAACGCCACTAAGAAGGGGACCACGTCTTTGTTATTGTACCAGGTGAGAAAGTCACGCAACGTGGTCATGTGGTTATCGCAGTAGTACGTTCAGGCAGACTAGCTTATGGTAGCAACTAGAGACGTCCTTATTGTTACAGTCTGTAATTGAACCAATGTCGAGGCCAGTTTAGGTTTTATATTGTCTCCCAATCGTACCAAACAGGAGACGACCATGGAAATATAGTACATTAAATAAATAGAAATATGCCTGTGAGGTGGTAGAAATATACCCGCGATATTATAGAAATATACCCGCGATGTGATAGAAATATGCCCTCGAGGTGATAGAAATATGTATGTGAGACGCTAGAAATATGCCCTCGAGTTGAAAGAAATATATCCCCGAGGTTATAGAAATGTGACCACTGGATTTGGTAGAAAATTTGAGGTAGGATTCACTAAAGTATTTTCGCACATGTATCAAAGGATGGTCTCGGTAAAATTTACTCTCTCGACCTTCAGTCCAGTCTCCATCGGTACAAGTATTACATCACTTCTTGTCATGTACATCTAGTTAGTGAAAACAATGGAAGTCATCTTCAACAAGGTATGAGCGCTAGTGTCTGATGTTATCACAACGATTCATCAGTAAAGTATGAACGTGCGTGTCTGACCACGGGCGTTAAAAGAAAAAAACTTCGTGTGTTTTGAGTTTTATTAAACATGGATGAGAGAGAGAGAGAGAAAGAGAGAGAAAGAACGAAAGAGAGAGAGAGGGAGAGAGAGAGTGAGAAAGAAAGAGATGGAGAGCGAGAGAGAGAGTGAGAAAGAAAGAAAGAGAGAAATGGAGAGCGAGAGAGAGAGAGAATGAGAGAGAGAGAGAGAGAGAGAATAAAACACAGTCTTATTTTTAGTCTGTTATCAAAGGAAATAATTTTGTTTAACATATCAGAATGGTCCCCGCGCGTGCTGTGTCAGAAAAGATATTGATTTAAAAACCACGCGCTCACGAGACAGGTGACGCTCTGCCCTATCGTTTAAGATAATGGCGATTTATTAACTTTCGTTTGCACCATAACAAGGCGTTTTTCTTTGTATAGTTCAGTACTGTTAAAAATATGCTATGTTCTAAATATTCTCTTTAATGTGATAAAAGTGTTTATTAATTTTTTTGGGTGATGGATCCAACAAAATCTATTTCGTGTCTACATTACAACCAAGTTGTATATTTCAAAACGAAACAACAACCAGTAATCACCCCCTTCTACGCAAACCCAACTTAGAACACATGGATAATCGATAAGAAGCCATCGTTTTGCCGTGTTAGCGCCCGTGTGGGATATGTTAATGTACTAGCGATCCGGTAATATCGCGGTCTTGATTACAAACCACGTGAAAAACAACCAAGGTGAGTTGTCTTTTTGGTTTGTAACTAAGAAATAAATTTAAACAAGAAAATAGAAATATTGTGTACACCACACAAGGTCAAAATTGGTTTTTATATATATATATATATATATATATATATATATATATATATATATATATATATATATATATATATATATATATATATATATATATATATATATAGTCTGTTGTAACGGAACAACGAATAATTTCATGTTGCCCTAAGACGCCCCCAAGGTGTAATGGCCACAGACTGCTTGGTCGGTCGACGGGTAAGGATGGAAGAAGAAGAAGAATAGTCTATTGTAGAAAAATACCTACCACGGTCTTACATGCTTTCTGTATGGATGTGTATGACATGAAAACCAATTTCTTTTATAAAAAGGTGAAACCTACTAGCCTCGTTACGCCAATGTTTAATTACGCCCCAGGTGTGTTTGGAAAATTCAATTAAACAAAGCCAATTCCATTCAGAAAGATCGAATGACAGACGTACGCACGTGTGTTTCAGAGATCTGCGCGGACGGTATTGTGAGTAAATAACAGGATCGATAGGCAATTTCATTACAGGGGATGTTTAATTACTGTGCAGGTGTGTTTGCTTAATCGGTCCCTTATCGAAAATATGACTTATTTTACACAGATACCTCGCAAACCTGTCCAAATAGTCAGAACCCATGTCTTTGTTACAATGCTCGCTTATCGAGAAGAGGAAGAATATTTCTCACTGTCATATAGAAGTAAACTGGCGATGGAGTCGGTTATATCGCAGCTTTGCTCGTTTGTGTGCGTTTCCTCATAAAATCACTATTCGTTATCTGTAATGTTTTAAATAGTTTTTTTTGTTTGTTAAGCCATTATTTCTATAATATTGTGTATTCGTAACCAATAACAGGAGATTTGTGTGTATTTTATGAAAGTTTAGGTATAGGCTCGCTCGTGTACTCGAACCCCTCCCCGATTTTTTTTTTAAGGTTTCACTTTTTTTATTTTTTATTTTACAAGTGCGGCATCTGGTGATAGGTTTTATATAGTCTCCCAATCGTATCAAACACGAGGCGACCATGGAAATATAGTACATTAAATAAATTGAAATGTACCCGCGAGGTGATAGAAATGTGACCACTGGTTTTGGTAGAAAACTGTTTAGATATGACTTACCAAAGTTTTTTCGCACGTGTAAATAAAGGCTGATCTCGTCGAGAAGTGGGAGTGCAGTGTTTGATAGAAGTATATAGTTAATGCTCTCTTTTAAAAGAATACTTGAGTTAAAGAGGAAAATATAAAAAATCGGATATATGTCATAACCAGACTAAAATATGACGCCAACTACATATTCCTTAGTGTTACAGGTTACAATCGAGACAATGTCGAGGCCAGTTTCAACCATTATAAGCAAAACCAACACCCACGTGCTTTTTACCACGCGTTGTTAAACTCGATCGATGGTCTGCGCTCGCGAGGAAGACATTATCAAATGTAATCGATGAATGATTCATACTGCTATAGTCCGTTAGGGTGGGTAACGCCAGCGTTAAATATAGACTATCGGAAACAAGTTTATGTTCCTTTGAGTTTGTACACTTTATCTTTCGACGAAATACCGACGAGGTGACGCAGACACGGTAGATGGAGGGTATTGAGCCTTCTTTCTTGCTTAGCATAGATTGTTCAGGTCTCACTGCCATATAGAAGTAAACTGACGATACAGGCGTTATATATTACAGCTTTGTTCATCGTTGCGAGTTTGGAGTTTCCCCAAAAACGTGATGTGAGGCAGGCAAAAGTAGCTGCAGCTTTGTTAATGAAACTAGCAATTTCTGTGGCCAGAGAGAGTTTGTCATTGATGATATACGCCAAAACATAGTCGAGGGACCTTTTATTATATTTCATAGGCTCCACGAACAAGGCAAAACGTGGATTGACAGACTCGCCAAGTAATCCGAACCGCCTGTGTTCTGAGAGCTCCTAGGGGTATACGAAAAAGAAGTGGGGTTATACGTCACCCATAGATCAACTAACTAAGTCATCCCGCCATCTTGTACCCCCATCGCTCCTCCATCCCACCTCCAGAATATATCGTCTTCTGTTGCGTACGTTTTACCTAAGGGGGTAGTCTTCGGTCCTGCCAATGTACGCACCAGTCTTGAGATAGTTATATTATTTGTGCGTACGTTTTATTCACGCACCGACGTGCACAATGCAGAGTATGAGTTGCTCTTTGCGCACGGGTAACCTAGTTGGGGATTATGACGTCAGCTGTTGAAAGGGCAAGATGGACTCTCTCTCTGCCCGTATGTTATTGTTTTGATTCTGAACAATTCGATGGAAGAATTGTTCTGAAGGATTTTGTTGAGTCTTCAGGATGAAGCCAACATGCAGTTCAATACGTAAGTTTCGTTTGAACCTTCATGTATATTAATACGTCTATGAATAAAGTGGAACAGATGATCATCACTGGATTCTAGCGGGAATCCATATGTTATTGGATTCCTAGAATGGAACAGTTGAGATCTTTACTTCACTGTAAATATTTCGTAGTGGGAAGTCCTACGAGTAAAGGATAACTATTTGATGATATCTTGAATATCGGATATTTTGTAATGCCTATGCCAAGGTCGTGGCATATTTTGTAGGAGAGGTTAGTCAACTGAAGTCGCTAACCTGATTGTATTTTCGTGTAGAACTTTTATGGATTATATCAAACTGTATAGATTATTGTAAGGAGAAAGTCTGGGATTTAAACAAGTATTATATGGAAGCGTCATCCATGAGTATGAATCCGTTTACTGTTACAGACGTCCTTGGAACAAGGTTAACGGACATGACCGTAATGTATTTCAAATGACAACTGTTAGGAAATCCTAGTCACTTGGATAGAAAAGGACTTGATTGATAAAGAAATCTACAGGAATGTTTTTATTATCAACAGTAACTATAATTATGATGCTCTCATCGTTTGTCTTGATCGTGTCGTTGATTGCCGTTTGTCATTCGTCAATAAACCTGAATAACTTTTAACAACGAGTTGATTCTAGTCATGAATTGGCCAATTGCCTACCACTCTTTGGAATTTGATTGAATAACCTTTTGACAACTTTTCATTGAAACCATTCGCGTGTCTAAGCTAGTCATTGATACATCTACCACTAGCGTATCGTTACTATCAACTACAATCACAAAAGAATCCAACAGTAAATGGCGGCACAGTGTGTTTTGGACAAGTTTCAAAGAAGGGAACTTACTCAATATTTTTCCAAAAATCGTTAGACAGAAAGACCCATGTCTTCATCATGGAATCTACACGACGGTTATCAGAAGGTCAAGGTCAGCAATGAACCTCAACACCAAGTTCTCCAGTGACTACCTACGTTGGGCATCATCCTTTTGGTCCTTATTTACGTGCGAGCTATACTCTAATACTCAGGACGAAGTATTTCGATTCTCAAACGTACATTTACGGAGACGAGGCACATTTTTTGTTTGATCAGCCGAGATAAGTATAAACGGAGTCTCGTTTATTACTGTATTGTGTTTGGCTGTGCCTATTCTCTTCTATGTCCACCAATATACTTTTCATGTTGCATGTTCTATGTTGTATATCCGTCGTGGGTGGTAGGGAGGTCGATCTGACAAACGAGGTTCATCTCGAAGCCGATTCGGGCTCTTTGTCAGATGTTCTATAGGGTTTGATTTATAAGTTTCAATTGAGCGATAATTCCGGTTCAAGGCTAGAAACCTTGCTGTAGTTCCGATCGCTACTTGCTTCTTATGATAGTATTTGTTTAGCTGTTCAGTCAAGTTTTAATTGTTGTTTTCACAGTTATTTTACTCGTACCTTAGTTTTATAATGTATTTTGTTTGTATATTACGTCATCCTCACCTGACTATCGTTCAGTTCTTTACAAAACATATGTTTTTACACTGTCTTGTCAATTGTATTGTTTAGTATTAGATCGCAGTTATCATCGTAACTCTTTACGACATTCTATTTTTAGTTTCACATTTTTATTTTTATTGGATTTCTGTGACTGTTTTCTACTGTCTTTGAGTATCTCGTCTTGTCATTGTTGTTGCTATTGTCTATGGCTTTTGTCTGTTCATAACATGTCATTACATAAATTAATTTATTGATTATTAATATATTTGACAATTATATGAGTATGATATACCGTTCTAGGACAGGAACGAAGACCATTCGGTGCATTAACAAGGTTAATTAATTTACATTAATTAATTATCATATTTAGAAATTAAGAGTATAGTTACACTTATAAAGCATAATGTATTCACTGGATTAATTCATTAAGCAAGCAAAAGCCCTTCAGATGGCTCCTGATGAGGCAAAAACATTCGCACTTTCAGAATATAGGAAAGCTCAAGAAACAGAAGCTGAACAGAGAAAGTTAGAAACTTTAAGACTAGAAAAACTTCAATTTGAGGCAGATCAAAAACGGATTGAGTCTGAGGAGAATGAGAAAAAAATGAGATTAGCAGATGAATTAGAAGAGAAACGATTTCTGCGTGAGGCAGAACAGAAAAGATTGGAGGCTGCAGATAAACTTAAGATTGAAATGGAAGTTAAACAAAAGGAAATGGAAGAAAGAAGATTAATAGCTGAACAAAATACAAAAAGACTTCAGCTTGAGACAGAAGAGAATGATAAGAAACGTCAGCATGATTTGAAACTTGCCGAATTGGAATATGATAGAATTAGGTTAACTCAAGAAGCTAATTCGCAGAGAACTTTCGAAGGCCAAGCTTCATCCAGGCATGATAATTTTAAGGAAATTCACCTAAAATTACCTAAATTTAACCCCCGTCTGACGACGTGATATTTTTTTTGGATAGGTTTGAGGCCACCTGTAGGTCTTACAATGTGGATAAATCACTATATTCTACATATTTATCCAGATTGCTTACGGGAGATGCTTTGGCGGTTTATCATACCACCAGTATTAATGATAAGAATAATTATGACGCTCTTCGAGCTTCACTTCTCCGAAAATTCCAAATGACAGAAAATGAATACCGATTACGTTTTCGGACTTTGCTACCGCAATCAGGGAAGAACTTTTGTGATTTTCTTTCCCAAATACGGCTAACACTAGAAAGATGGATCGAATTATCCAAGATAGAAAAGTCGTATGAAGGTCTTTTCGATTTACTACTGCGCGATAAGGTGCTATCGTCAGTAAATCCAGCATTTCTTGCATTTTTGCACGAACGGAAACCTTTATCTATGAAAGATCTAGAAGAACATTCTAAAAATTTCTGCACTGCTCACCCATCCATGGATCTAAGTAATGCTCAGATTAAAAGTGAATTGCCAGTTGCTTTTGCCGTACAACAAAATAATTTTTCACGAAATCGTTCATTGAGTAACGACAGATACTTTAATAAGGGAAATAATGAGAATTTCAACAATGGTAATTTTTTATAAGGGGAAGCAATTCCAACAATCTGCTCCATTCAATGTTTCTTGGAACCAAGCTCATAGATCGCGAGATTTTGGTAACAATAATTTCAAACATAATCAAGGGGTTATAATAATAAACAAAACTCGGCGATCAAAAGTCTCAGGTTCCACAAAATAGACAAGGTTCTTACAATGTAAACCATTTCGCCACCAAGTCAATGGTAATCGCGAGATTATTTAGCCACCTGTATTTTGTAACATTAATAATGAACCTTTGGCGGCAATCATACCCACATAATCAAATAGACCTCTTGACAAAAAATTTATGACAGAAAATAATAATTACGCTTTTCGACTTTGCAATAAAGTCTCTCATACAGTCGTATTATTCCAAAAAGTATATCCAGATAATGAAAGCCATTCTAAAAATATATCCACCCCCCCCCATTTCCGCCCTTATTACAATTTTACACAAAATCCAAAAATATTGGCTTTAAAAGGGAAATAATTTGACGCAATTACTCAATCCCAATGTTGCCACATGTAACATAATGCGCGAGATTTGGAACAATTGTCATTAAACTAAAAAGGGGTATAATATCAATCTCAGTTTTCCAAAAATAGACAAGGTTTTAAACAAATTTGTCCAAACATTAAATTATTATACCCTAATTTCGACTCATCAAAATTTTAAACGCGAGCAGGAATGACAATTGGGGCAATTTTAATGCAAATAATCAGAACAGATCGCGACGAAGAGATAGATCGTCGAGCCAGACACGTAGACATTCTAATGTCGCTTTAAGTGATACTCAGGCTAACAATGAACAGGTTAAAGGTGCTGATGCTCATAATGCCATGTCTTGTTCTATTGATAGTCATCAGGTGACAGCTTGTGCAGAATGCTCAACACTTTTCCAGCCCAAGGCGATCACGACGTTGCGCTGCGGACACATTTTGCCTAGCCTACCTGCGGTCTGCACGGCAACTTCTGTACATCAGGGACAAGGATCTCTTAAGTTTCACAAAGGACTTGTCAATAATATTCCATGCTCTCTTTTATTTGATTCAGGTTGTACCACGGTCGGGGTACGGACTTCGCTGATAGATCCTCGTTATGCCACGGGCCACACAGTCAAATGCGTTACCTTTGGAGGCACAGTGGAAATGTTTCCCACAGCCATTATTAATTTAAATACACCATTTTTTTCAGGGAAGATCCACGCCTGTCTTCTTCCTAATCCAATTTGTGATGTCATATTGGGTCGTATACATGGTATAACAGAGTGTACACCACAGCAAATTGCTGCATGGAAAGAGCGACATTTTCAGGCTGCAAATGCAGTAGTGACTAGAGCTCAAGCTACTATTATGTCGCATGATACACCATATGAACCTACAGTTCATACCACTTGTGATGATGATGCTCCTATTTCACGGGAGTCGTTTGCAACTTTACAAAAGAATGATGATTCATTAAAAAAAATTTTTCAGTATGTGAACAAAAAGAATACAAGCAACAAACTTGCAAAATCTAGACATGACTTTATTCTTAAAAAATGGGATTTTAGTTAGATTGATACGGGAAAAGGGTTCATCCTTATGTTCTCAGATTCTAGTCCCGACTTCTATGAGATCGCGAATATTGCGACATGCTCATGACTCGCAATGCGCGGGCCATATGGGTTTTTCACGTACCAAATCCAGAGTGCTTTCTGCATTCTACTGGCCGGGCGTTCATAGAGATATTACTCTCTATTGTCGTTCATGTTTGATATGTCAGGAAGTTAAAGTACGGGGCCCATTTCATGCGGCTCCTATTCAAGCTGCGGACATCCCGATTAGACCATTTGATAAAATGGCTATCGACATTATTGGTCCGATGCTTCCATCTGCCAGAGGGCATACGCATATTCTTACTTGCATTGATATGTGCACTCGTTGGCCTGAGGCCATCCCTCTGAAGAACACCTCATCTGCCAGTGTAGCAGAGGCGTTAATGTTGATCTTCTCACGCATTGGTTTTTCCGCGGAAGATCTTATCGGATCATGGGGTTCAGTTCATTTCTGAATCCATGTCTCAAGTTATGAAGACATTAGGTATAGACAGATCAATTAGTTCAATTCACCATGCGATGTCCAATGGGTTAATTGAGCGTCAAAATAGGACACTCAAGCAGTTGTTGGGTAAGATGACCCAAGATCACCCTCAGGATTGGGATCGGGTCCTACCCGCCGCTCTCTTCGCGTATCGCGAGGTGCAAAATCAAGCCACGGGGTTTTCTCCGTTCCAGCTTGTTTTTGGCATGCAACCACGTGGCCCGATGTCGTTAATCCACGACTTATTGGTTGAAGAGAATATTGAAGAGGAAACTCAATCCTCTTATGAGTATGTGATCTCTCTGAGAAAGAGAATCATAGATGCTTGTAGACTAGCTACTGCATCATCCGAACAAGCCAAAGAAAAAGCTCGTCTATTTGCAAACAAGTATAGATGTCTTCGCCAGCTTATTCCTGGTGACGAAGCTTTTGTTTTACTCCCTGCTCATAACAATCGTCTATTAATTACTTGGAGAGGTCCTTTCAGGATCATCTCAAGAATATCAGATGTTGACTACATCGTTGATGTAAATGGTAAACATAAAACCTTCCACATTAACATGTTGAAGGAGTATTACTCACGTCCTGATTATCTACAGTCAGTATTCCAAGCAACTGACGATCCTACACCTCCTATTCAACACTATTCTAGTTTGTCAGTCATCCAAGAAGAAGAATCTTCTTTCGATGATGTACAACTGCCAATACCAGTTGTGTCACTTCATTCCACTGAGAATTGGAATGATGTTACTATTTCATCTACTCTTTCGGCTGATCAACGTCAGCAAGTCTCTAAAATTCTACACTCGTATGAGGATGTCCTCACTGACATCCCAGGTCATACGTCAGTCATCCAACATGACATTATTCTGACTGACGTTACGCCTATTCGAGTGCGCCCATATCCTATCCCTTTACACTTTCGTGATAAGGTTGATAAGGAATTGGATGAGATGCTTCAATTAAATATAATTGAACCATCTTCATCACCATACTCTTCTTCTATGGTGATTATTAGAAAGAAAGACAACAATATTCGTCTTTGCGTAGATTACAGGAAATTAAACAAAGTTACAAAGTTTGATGCGGAACCTTTACCTCTCTTAGATGACTTATTGGAGAAATTATCCCATGCTACATTTTTTTTCGAAATTTGACCTTTCAAAGGGTTATTGGCAAGTGCCACTCACACCTAAAGCAAAGCCATTCACCGCTTTCTCGACGCCACGGGGACTTTTCCAATGGAATTTTATGCCATTCGGATTAATGAATGCGCCAGCTACCTTTGTACGCATGATGCGCCGCGTACTGTCTCATCGTCCCGATGTCATTACTTACATAGATGACATCTGTCTTTTCAGTAACTCTTGGGATGAACACATTCAGGGATTAAAAGCTTTACTTTCTACTCTACGGGATTATAACTTAACAGCGAAACCTTCTAAGGCATTTGTCGGTTTTCATGACATCTCCTTTTTGGGTCATCGTATAGGTCGGGGTTTAATGTATACAGAAGACAGTAATGTCTCAAAAATCTTAAACATCTCAGCACCTAAGACAAAAAAAACAAGTTAGGTCTCTTTTAGGACTAATACAGTTCTATTCTAAATTCATCCCTCATTTGTCTACTTTAACTGCACCTTTTTCTTCTTTACTGAGAAAAGGGACAGCTAACATAATCCAGTGGACTAACGAACACCAAATCGCGTTAGATTATATAAAAAGATTTTTTTTCAAATGCGCCATTTTTGAAGTTGCCTAACAAAGATCTTACTTTTTATTCTTCGTAGTGACGCATCTTCTTACGCCATTGCTGCAGTTTTTGATGCAGGAATATACGGGCACCTTATTTCCAGTCATGTATGTTTCGAGAAAACTGACGGCGAGCGAAATGAAATACTCCGTTCTGGACAAGGAGTTGCTCGCGTTAGTTTGGTCAATCACAAAATTGGAACGTTACTTACTGGGCTCCCACTTTGTAGTGGAGACAGACCAAAAGGCTCTCACAGCACTGAACACTAAGGACGTTAAATCATCAAAGTCAACCAGATACGCTATTGCTCTTCAGCCATATAGCTATGAAATTCGAGCGATTCCTGGAGTGAAAAATGTGTTTGCGGACTGTCTGTCAAGATGTCCAAGCGAACTGGTCGAACCTAAACCACTTCCGGATGTTGAAACGTCCTCATAGATAATCAATCAAATATAATAAGAGGAACTGAGTACATTATCAATTTTTGAACTTCTATACGTGCTCTGTATGGAACTGAATTATTCGTACCAGCAAAAAATTCCTGGATATACTTACTTTTGGATTATAACGTAACTTCGTGTGTAGTAACATTTTATTAGTACGGAAACACTGTTCATAGTGACACATAGACATTCATTATTCTATGGAACATATTACACTACATACTGTATTCAAGAATATCTTTGCATCTTGCATGGAACATTAAGAACATATTCTAGTCGATTACTAACTAGTGTTAATGGAACAGTAACACTGAGTAAAATTGCAATTACTTAAATAAATTAGTAATTAGTTATTTGTTTGTAATTAAGAACTATCTTAATTAGATGAAATCAATTAAGCCACTTAATTACTTGTAGAGTACACATTAATTAACTTGAATAGTTGTGAGTGTCTCTTTATACTTATATTTACTTCTCATTATACATTATCTCTCACGTTTAGATAACTAGTCCACCGTCATAATGTTAGAAACATTACGGGTGTTGCTTCTTAACGTGTTTAATTATGCTTTGCTGCATTTTGCATCTTTCATTTTCATTTTTTGATTCTCTTGTCATTTATTATCATCATCGTTGCTATTCATTTTCATTTGAAATCACATGTTTGAGTTGTAAATTTAGTTGAATGTTTTTATCATTTTTTTTGGTTTTCATTTTCAACTTTCTTTTACTTCGTAGTTTACCACATCGTTCCAAAGTAGGTCGATTGTGGATGTGTGCTTTAATGCATACTTTCATTCAGTTATATTGATTTCCATTTTCATATTCTTTTTCATAATATTGTATAACTTTATGAATATAATTTATGCACATAGACGTCGATGTAGCTTTGACTCACCTCTCTTGGGTACTTAGTTTAAAAAAAAAATTAATAGAATTAATTTTTTTAAGGGCCGGTGATAAGGGAGCTGTTGCGTACGTTTTACCTAAGGGGGTAGTCTTCGGTCCTGCCAGTGTACGCACCAGTCTTGAGATAGTTATATTATTTGTGCGTACGTTTTATTCACGCACCGACGTGCACAATGCAGAGTATGAGTTGCTCTTTGCGCACGGGTAACCTAGTTGGGGATTATGACGTCAGCTGTTGAAAGGGCAAGATGGACTCTCTCTCTGCCCGTATATTATTGTTTTGATTCTGAACAATTCGATGGAAGAATTGTTCTGAAGGATTTTGTTGAGTCTTCAGGATGAAGCCAACATGAAGTTCAATACGTAAGTTTCGTTTGAACCTTCATGTATATTAATACGTCTATGAATAAAGTGGAACAGATGATCATCACTGGATTCTAGCGGGAATCCATATGTTATTGGATTCCTAGAATGGAACAGTTGAGATCTTTACTTCACTGTAAATATTTCGTAGTGGGAAGTCCTACGAGTAAAGGATAACTATTTGATGATATCTTGAATATCGGATATTTTGTAATGCCTATGCCAAGGTCGTGGCATATTTTGTAGGAGAGGTTAGTCAACTGAAGTCGCTAACCTGATTGTATTTTCGTGTAGAACTTTTATGGATTATATCAAACTGTATAGATTATTGTAAGGAGAAAGTCTGGGATTTAAACAAGTATTATATGGAAGCGTCATCCATGAGTATGAATCCGTTTACTGTTACAGACGTCCTTGGAACAAGGTTAACGGACATGACCGTAATGTATTTCAAATGACAACTGTTAGGAAATCCTAGTCACTTGGATAGAAAAGGACTTGATTGATAAAGAAATCTACAGGAATGTTTTATTATCAACAGTAACTATAATTATGATGCTCTCATCGTTTGTCTTGATCGTGTCGTTGATTGCCGTTTGTCATTCGTCAATAAACCTGAATAACTTTTAACAACGAGTTGATTCTAGTCATGAATTGGCCAATTGCCTACCACTCTTTGGAATTTGATTGAATAACCTTTTGACAACTTTTCATTGAAACCATTCGCGTGTCTAAGCTAGTCATTGATACATCTACCACTAGCATATCGTTACTATCAACTACACTCACAAAAGAACCCAACATCTTCCTATTATCTCAGTCTTCTTGTTATCTCAAGTCTAAATATATCCTCTTCTTGTTATCTATAAATAACGTCTTCCTATTATCTAAAAATAAACACTAATATATTACTATATAAAAGTCATGCTCCTCCTGCACCGCGCCTGCACATTTTCCTTATATAAAAAGTCATCCCGCCATCTTACCCCTGCCTCACTCCTGCAGAATTAATATATGTCTATAAATAACGTCTTCTTGTTATCTAAAATCTCAAAGTCTACCTATTATCCTCTTCCTATTATTGTCCTCTTGTTATCTCAACAAACACATATTACTATATAAAAAAAAGTCATCCACTTCTCCTGAGCTACGCTAGCGCTCCGCCACATTTTCCTGATATAAAAAGTCATCTCGCCATCTTGCGCCTGCAGCGCACCTCCATCCCACCTCCAGAATATATCGTCTTCCTATTATCTCAAAGTCTTCTTGTTATCTCAAGTCTAAATATATCCTCTTCTTGTTATCTATAAATAACGTCTTCCTATTATCTAAAAATAAACACTAATATATTATTATATAAAAATCATGCTCCTCCTGCACCGTGCCTTTACATTTTCCAGATATAAAAAGTCATCCTGCCATCTTACCCCTGCCTCACTCCTGCAGAATTAATATATGTCTATAAATAACGTCTTCTTGTTATCTAAAAATAAACACTAATATATTACTATATAAAAAGTCATCCGCTCCTGAGCTCCGCTAGCGCTCCGCCACCTTTTCCTTATATAAAAGTCATCCCGCCATCTTGGGCCATATATCTCCTTCTTGTTATCTCAGTCCGCCATCTTGCACCTGCAACGCGCTTCCACATTTTCCTTCTTGTTATCTAAATATATATCTATAAATAACGTCTTCTTGTTATCTAAAAATCAACACTAATATATTACTATATAAAAAGTCACCCCGCCATCTTACCCCTGCATCATATCCCTCAAGGTCTGGCCTGGAACTGTACCCCGGTGTTATATTATATTTCTTACTGTGATAATGTTACTACTGTAACACCTCCCATCTTCCAATATAAATATGTATATAACAAAGTACACGCCACTATGTGTTATTTGGCAATTGTACATACTCATGTAATGTTAAAAAATACTATATATGTACTCCTATATATTACCATATATGCTCCTATATGTTTGATACTACAAAACAGTATTTGAAAAAATAAAAATATATTAACTAAAATTCATTTTTGTTACCTATATATAACTGTTCGTATAACCGTTGTATGTCTAAATATATCGTCTAATTGTTCGGATAACTGTTCGTATAACTGTTCGTATAACTGTTGTAAAATATATATCGTATAACTATCGTCTTCCTATTGTCTAAATATATCTACCTATTATATGTATATATCGTCTAACTATCGTCTTCCTATTGTCTAAATATACCCTCTTCTTGCTGTCTAACTATCGTCTAACTGTTATCTAAAAGTCTTCTTGTTATCGTCTTCCTATTGTGTAAATATAACCTCTTCTTGCGGTCTAACTATCATCTAACTGTTATCTAAAAGTCTTCTTGTTATCGTCCAGAATACTACCTAAGTTGGCTATGATATACTAAAAACAACACATACAACATTAATAATATATTACTATATAAAACGTCATCCGCTCCTCCTGAGCTCCGCCGGGGCTCCTACTGATTTTCCTCATATAACACGTTATCCCGCCATCTTGGGCCATATATCTCCTTCTTGTTATCTCAAGTCCGCCATCTTGCGCCTCCACCGCGCCTGCACATTTTCCTTATATAAAAAGTCATCCCATCATGTACCAACACCTGATGCTCCACCTGCGCAATAAGATTTTCCTTATATAAAAAGTCATCCGCGCCACCTGATGCTCCACCTGCACATTTTCCTTATATATAAAAAGTCATGTACTAACGCCTGATGCTCCACCTGCGCAATGAGTATTTCCTTATATAAAACGTCATGCACCAACGCTTGATGCTCCATCTGCGCAATGAGTATTTCATTATATAAAAAGTCATGCACCAACGCCTGATGCTCCACCTGCACATTTTCCTTATATAAAAAGTCATGCAATACAACAACCTACTTATCTCCCCTTAGTAAACAACACGCCCATCATTATCGAACAAATTTATTGCTATATAACAAGTCATGCGTTTGATCGTCAGAGGAAGTCCCCGGGCTAAAATATATCGCTATATAAAAGTCACGCGCATCCGCCTGCGCCTCCGCCTGAAATCCGCCATCTTGCGCCTCCTGAATGCGCTTATATAAAAGTCACGCGCCACCTGGCGTTTTTGCTATATAAAAGTCACGCGCCACCTGCCGCGCCACCTGAATAATACCTAAGTCCAACATTCCCTACTACTACTCCTGTTTCTAGGTTAAATAAAAGTTGTGTTTTTTTTTAAATTCGTTCTGCGCAATCTCATGTTGTTTCTTAAACTTTCTTTATAGCGATTTCGTCGATTTGCCTGTTTGTCCTCAACTTTTCTGTACAGCGGTGTCTTTGCTTGGTTTATTTGTCCTAAACTTTTCTGTAGAGCGATGTCACCAATTTGCCTTTTTTTCCTCAAGTTTGTGTACACCGATGTCGCCAATTAGACTATTTGTCCTCAACTTTTGTTTACAGCGACGTCGCCAATTTGCCTGTTTGTCCTCAACTTTTGTGTACAGCGATGTCGCCAATTTGCCTGTTTGTCATCAACTTGTGTGTACAGCGGTGTCGTCAATTTGCCTGTTTGTCATCAACTATTCTGCACCACCGTGTCACCAATTTGCATATTTGTCCTCAAGTTTTCTGAACAGCGAAGTCATCAAACTGCAATTTTGCTCTCAAGTTTTCTTAGTAGCGATAGCATTGATTTGTCTGTTTGTACTCAGTTTTTCTTGCCAAAGGTATCGTCGGCAGAGCACGATCTCCGTAGCTCCCGCGATGATTCTTGTTTGAAAGAGACTATTAGACAGGTGCCCCCAGTTGAAAGTATATTCAAGGGAGAAGAGTGGAGTAAGTCAGATGAGAGCTGGATGAACTACCAGCAAGTCATTATCAGGCTTGGTAGATAATGCAGAACTTGGGCCAATGAGAGAGCAGAGTTGGAAATTGATCAGCTTAAAAATGATAATGCTAGGGATGATGATGATGTCATTGTCTACACTGATGGGTCTGTAATCTGTGGTAATAAATCAGGGTGGGGCTTCTCTGCTAGAGTAAAGGGCAGAACCGTCGCTGAACATAGCGGGGCTTACATGATAACAACCTCCATCATGAGAATGGAGGTAGAGGCTGTTACTGCTGCCTTAAGAAGCAGTCTGAGACTTTATTAACAAAGGCAGTTATTGTATCAGACTCACAATCCATGCATCGAAAGGTCCAAAATGGTTGGCTTCGACATGAATGGAAAACCTCCATAGAAGCATCGAATCTTTAAGAACTGATATGGATCTACTGTCCTGATCATGCCGGGGTACGTTGTAATGAAAGAGCTGACATACTAGCTTCAAGAGCACCCATAAATGGTGCATTGGCCATGGATAAAGAAGAAATACTGAAGGCGATTCATGTTCGTCTATTAGAGAATGACACAGCAATCGATGAATCATCAAGGCTAAGACTGCTGGAATTTGGCATCAAACGTAAGACCAGCAGCGATGGACGTATGAGAGGACGCATCCGCCGTGTATACAACCAGTGCGCAACAGGAACAATTAGCATTCATACCCTTCGACATTTGCTGCGGGAGACTGAGCAGTTATGGGTTTGCCTGGAGTGCAATGACGTCGATTCTGATTAACAATATAACAGTAACTCCATTTTTCTTAATAGCGATGTCCTTAATTTGCCTGTTTGTCCTCAACTATGTACATAAATGTCGTCAGTTTGCCTGTTTGAGCTGACTCTTTCTTTATGGTAGTCAACATTTATTCATTACCCTCCAGCTCTCAATGGAACACAAGTCTTCATCAACTTCATGCCAATCCTTTCTTTCCTGTCTTGTGCCATTCGTTGAAGGTTTTTTTTGTCTTCTTCATCCTTTTCATGTCTGCCGCTTGTTGCCTCTTATTGGTCTCTCTCTCTCTCTCTCTCTCTCTCTCTCTCTCTCTCTCTCTCTCTCTCTCTCTCTCTCTCGCTCTCTCTTTCTCTCAACTCTTTCACTTTGTGGTTTCCAGAACATGACTGCCTTGTAATGATGTGTGATGGTTTCTTCAGTGTAATGCCTTTTCAGTGCCAGCACTTTTCTTTAATTCTTGTTCACCTGTTATTTGTCTGGTTCTGTCCATTAGTTTTACATTGGCGACTTTCTTACCTGGCCAATCATTCTGTTCTGACTAAAGGTAGTCCCATTACAGATGCTGCAGTAGGCGAGGGAAGTGTTAGGGACTTCAATATGATAGGTAACACATCAAGAGGTGGGGTGACCAGCTCCCTTCCTCGCTGCCTTTTCCTTCCCTAACGCAAGTGCAAAGTCAGGTACCCATTTACAACTGGATAGGCTGAAGCGGATCGATAGCGTGAATCGAACATGGTACCTTTGCCGCTGGAGACCAGCGCTCTAACCACTCTGTCAATCGGACGATTTGAGTAAGAACTCATTTATGAAAGTTTGTGACTACTTGGTTGTTTGTTTTTGTTGTTCCTGTTGTTTCTGTTGTTTTTGTTGTTCCTGTTGTTTCTGTTGTTTTTGTTGTTCCCGTTGTTTCTGAGCCATTCAGTAGTACAGTTTTGAATCTGAGTTCAAGTTTCTTTATTTTTCTGTTGATATATTTGTTATGAATTCCTTTCTTTCTACTGTGGTGTTCAAAAAACGTGATCTTTTCATATCTCTGAATTCTATTAAATAGAAGTTAAAGAGCAGTTACTCATCAATTTTAACAGAACGAACTGGAAATATTCGCCGCTAAATCACCAACTACAGCAACCAGTAAAACTAGCAGTGACAATCCCCTTGTCAACACATCGGCCGCCATCAGCACAAGAATGGTAAAGAGAAGCATCCGAGTTGTCACCGCCAACAGCAAACAACAGATGTTCTTTAAAGTTCGTTTTTTGTCATACATGACGCATTTCTTTAAGATAAACAGATGTGCGGGTTTGGAATATTCCAGGTACATGCTAATCCTCTATGCCTCCTACTAATCCAGCACGCTCTCAGCTAATCCACCATGCCTTATGTGAATGTTAAGCTAGCTAACGTTTAGAACAAATTTTTTTTAGCAGACGCCAACCACGGCAAGCCGTTTCAGTATTTTGTTGTTAAAATTTCATCGTGAATTTTATTTTTATACCAAAAGAATGGATACTGCAGGGATTTTTCTATGGGTGAATGTAACGTGGTGACTTCTGTATCAAATAAACAGACAAACAGTACTAAAGTCTTTTTGGCCATCTTATGAGAATGGAGCCCCCATCTGTTACCAATGCGCGCCTTCAACAGCGGAAGATCTGGTCCCACAATAAAACAGACCAAAATGTCTTTTTTGGTTGGCCATGCACCCTAATATAACCGATGGACCCTGTGTCTAGGTTGAACGGTGTGCGCTTCGCTAAAATGAGGCACAATATTAAATTTTTTTAAACGGGGCACTTTTAGGGCACGAGGAAGACAATAATACAGACATCCTACAACAACATGGCCTCACAGCAGCCATCGCGTCACACTTGGCCAAGGAACGTAAACTTGAGCTCCCCACGCCGCTTCATGTCAAGAAATAACTGAAACAGAAAAGAAGAGAATGAAACATTAATGGGGAAAAGGGGGCGAGGATCGAGGTCGAGGGATTCATATGGGGGTTTGGTTTGGGTTTGTTTTAAGGACTGTCTTCATTGCGCACAGAAAACTCCATCAGTGCTCCGGTCTCCATCCTTTAGATCACATAAGGAGGATCTCAGCACAGTCCACGAACTCCGTAGCACTGGCGAGAATCCCAGTGTATGTATATAGGAATCACACATTCTATAAATATTGCTGTGATGGAGTATGTGCATATATTTAGATGGGTGTATGTGAGTTGTATGTCCAAATAGTTCCGGGAAGGAAAGTGGGGGTCCTGTGAGAGGAAAGAATAGAGATACCGCTCCCTCGGACATGTCGTAGGAAGTGGCTACTACGATGCTGGGTATGGGGCCTGGTAACCTCATCACGCAAAAAAACATTCTACAGAAACAACTACTGGAAGAGCACAGGCATGCTTATGTACACGTTTCCTACAAGAAGAGCGGCTGCAGCGGTGGCGCCATAAGGAGCCAAAATGGAAATAATGAAATGGAGTAATGGTTTCTATGTTTGTATTAGGAGTAATGGTTTGTATGTTTGTATTAGGAGTAATGGTTTGTATGTTTGTATTAGGAGTAATGGTTTGTATGTTTGTATTAGGAGTATGTATCGGCATTATCATTTCACGCCAGGACCCTCTGCAAAGATAACTTACAACAACAACAAACACGATGTCAAAACTTTCATTTATTCCATGCAGTATTTCATTAGATGCTCATATAAATAATAACTTACTTAATCGTTCCTCTTCTACTGTAAGGTTTAGAAGTTTGGAAGAGAGAACGTCATTGTCACAGAGGTTTTATGATCATTGAATTGCCTATGACCTCTTCTTTTCTTTCACCCGTATCCTCTATTTTTATTATCACTCTTTACCTTTTTCCTGTATTTGTCGCATCCATTCGTTTGCGAAAAATATTTTCTTTCCCATTCTCAATTTTACCGGTTTCTTTCTCATACTGGTAAACGCATTTATGACATAACGTGTCAGAGAGAGAGAGAGAGAGAGAGAGAGAGAGAGAGAGAGCGTTTAAATGCATTCTATTGCATTAGATGTCAGTGGACGATAGAACGTGTGAATACTCGTCTGGGCAGACAGAGATAGCAGACATGCGTCTGTACTTTTCTCATGTCGCGGGCGTTTCGTCAGGCTAGGTGTTATACCGTCTAGCATTTTCACCTGACACTAACGTTTCTCGCAGAGTGAAGTGTAATATGACACTCACTCAGCGCTCGGGAATGAGACATATAGTCTGGGTTTTTCCATGATACGCACGCTTCTCGGTCAATTTGTTAACGTAGGTGTGAAGACGCACCGGTGGCACTTACGGCATGCGTCTAAGTTACGTAAGTGTTAGGAAAGACGAGAGATTGCGTGGTTATGGAAATAGGGCACATTCTTTGTTTGTGTTTCATATATCTTAAACGAGAGTTTGAGACTTAATTCACTCAGTAAATGCGCAGTCAAGACTAGAACAAGCCTTCGTTCGATTCCTAAGAATCTCTGTTAATAGAGATGGCATTTAGTTGGTCGAAGTGGTTTAAGTTCTTAGTAGTTCTGTGTTGAGGTAAATATTATATATATTATATTTATTATATTCTAGTATTTTCTGAAGTTTTTAAAGTGTTAAATCGCTTATTTTATTTCACTAGTTAGATTTGGTGCAGAGCGTTTAATTTATATAGTCTGTATTATTTTATAGTGACGAGTTACAGTGGAAAACAGAAAAGTGTTGACGGAATTCGCACGTATTCCTATATTTCTAGCTTATAACTTACTTCACGGGATTTATGATAAGGAATTTAATTTTACTGCTAAAATTATCAGACGAGAATAAATTTTTCTAAACTACCATTTATAAATGCTAGAAGCCTCATGAGTGATTTGACATTGTGGAAGAATTACAATCGCAACGTGAATTCAAAGCGCTAATTCATGAGGATTGATGATTTTTAGAAAAATATAACTTATTATGTCACCACACTTTTTGGAATAGGAATTATAAATGATAAGTCAAGACAATGGAAAATTCCTACGCTTGCAATTTAAAATTCACAAATAATGGCCTCTAAAACACTAAAGCTTATGAAATCAGTTATATCCGAGTATAATGTGTCAGTAAAATGTCTCCAAATAAATTATTTGAATAACGAGACCTTTGCTCTTTCCATTTATATATAGTGAAACTGAGAAATCCCCAAACTTTGCCAGCGCCTTCAATAGATTAGTACAGAGACATCATTGAATAAATAACATAAACAGTTATTTATAACATACGGCTTTTGGAAAATAACCAAACGAGAACAAGCTGAATTTACATGTCTTAGTTAACAGTTGGAAAGAATTCAAGACTGACAAATAAGACAGACTCTGGCAGAAATATGTCCGACTATCATAAAAAAGACATGGTCATATAGTATGTCCAACGAATGCAAAAACTACCACTAACTTGGGTTTTATTAAAGACAAAAGAAACACTGTAATTATACTGGGCCTTTGAGCTAGATCAGATTTCTGCACAAATTCTATGTACAAATTTAGCCGTTGTGGCAAGTAACATATTAACGTCAGTAACATTCCGACGGAGTTTCGACTAGTGGTGTGGTTAGATGATTTCTGCACAACCAAGCCGTTGTGGCAAGTAACATATTAACGTCAGTAACATTCCAACGGAGTTTCGACTAGTGGTGTGGTGACCAAATATCGTCTTTTCCTGAAAGTAGACACCGATCTGACATTCCTCAGTTCTAGAAACCTAAGCTATTGACACTGTGCTCGTTGTTAATGTTTCGTGCCTGGACAATTTTAATGTGACCTAAACAGACGTCCGAAAAATAAGAACACCCAAGAAGTCGTTCCCGGAAGCAGAGAAGTCATCATGTTTTTTTGGAACTGGGGATTTCTTGGTCAAAGACTGCCCTTGACGAGTCTGTAGGTGAATGTCCTTGATACCTGCATGGTCACTCCTGATACAAGTAAGTTGTAGAATGAGTCAACTTGAACCGACACAGTGTTGGGTATACCGGTCACCTTGTCCATAAAGTATTGAGGCCCTGACAAGTAGTGTTGACATTGAGTGAGAGTGTAAATGTCAGTTATGCGAATGAATGGACTGTTCTGTAGAGTTGACAAGTAAACCACGCACTCACTCACTCATAGCTATAAGTCAATGACGTAGACTACTGTAGACGTTTTCATACATTTAATGTGACACACACTCTGACAGCACGGTTACAGTTACTGGACCAGGTTGGCAAAAACATCGTATACTTGAAAAAATGGTCTACAATATCAAATAGGCATTCGTGTCAAATGTAGATACAACTGAACTTTAGTAGATAAGCACTCAGAGTTCTAGTTGTCTGTCATCTCAGGCCCTAACTGACTAATCGCATCAGTTAATGCTAGCAAATGTTTATCATCAATGGCTCCCTGACAGAACCTCTTCTAGCGAAGTATTTCAGGCCGTAAATTTAGCAGGCTTATTTGACGACAATCTTCAACCACCAGTAATGTGTTTTATAGTAGACAGATCTCTGTATCATCATCAGATAATAAGGGCATTCCTGTTCTCCGATCGATAATCCGCTAGACAAAAGCGGGGTCCAAAATGGCTCTATCTTGGGTGAGCTTCGCTCACACCGAAGATGAATAATGAAGCATAATTAAAGGCTCTGTTCATTACACAAATGTACCTGTTGGGCTCTGCATATCCTATAATACATAATGCTGCGTACATCAATTATTTAGTGCTGCTAGGTAACATGTCGTCTTTATATATATAGTCAATTAATCACATGGACGGACGATAGCACGTCTGCACATCTAGGCATAGAACAAGTTCAGAAAATGTCTTCTTTACCTTGGTCTCAGAAAAATCACACTAGCAAATAGCACACGCCATCTCTTGGCGTTAAGAATAAACACTGGGGAGAATCCCTGACATAATAGTCATACAGAGAAAATATCTCATTCCCCAGAATAAGACCACAGAGATCAATCTCCGGACTTTCCTTGTCCGAACAGCATTCAGCAAAACCAACATGACGGAAGTCTCTCTCTCGACACCTGCGCAGAAGCCCGCTTGACCCCCAGAGTTCAACTCAAGATGGGTCAACGTAAATCTTAGTATTAATATGAGACCCAAGAGAAAGTAACAGACATAATAAAATATAATATCAAACCAATCAAGGGTTATTTCCCTTTGACTATCAAATAAGTACCTTTGACTATTACATAAAGTGTTCCATCAAACAGACAGACATTACTTTAAACTTGTATTGCCTACCAACGAATCTGTGAGTAACAGACTACCACACCCCCCGGGAAAAAAAATGAAACATTTTTTTTTGAAATACATCTAGGAGCAATATACAATAGGCTTACAACGCACGAATAATGCGCAGATGAGAAATATCAGTAATTTATATAATGCCCAATAGGCTAAGTCGACGAATAGATCGACAAGCGAGAATATATCTCAACATCTCAGAGAAAGTATTTCTCTAAGTATAAATATTTTCAGAGAGGTGTCACCAACTTATATTACAATACTGGCAATATCAAAATCCATACAAAAAATTCATACAATAATTCCATATTAGGTACTATGTGTTCATGATTAACAAGGAAGAAAAAATCATGAAAGGACCAGCGGTAAATATAATTAATGAACCGCCAAATGGTGATACAATCAATATATCATATATTACAAATGTGTACATATTTTGATATAGAAAAGAACTGTTGTAGAGTTAGACGTATTAGGTAGTCCAAGACATAACAGTTAGGTGGAATCATGTGGGCATCTACCGTCACAACGAGATCTATCACCAGTATTGTTATTTGATTTGTTGCAACTATTGTTGTGGTTTGACCCGCAGTTTTCACAACAGCGATTGTCATTTTCCCTTTGTTGAAAATATCTACCAGATTGATGTTGTTTTCTTTGTGAACCATTATGATAGCTAGAATAGTTTTTATTGTGGCTATCCTTCCGAAAGTTACCAAATTCGTTGGAACCACAATTATGAGGGCTATCAGATTGCCTCCAATTCCTAGAAGACGAGCCTCTTTGGCATGAATCAGTTTGATCCTGTCCAAAGTTAGGCTTACATTTCCTAGCGAAATTCATTTTATTTTTGCCTTTGGCAATGTGTTTGAAAGGAGCATCACACTGTCTGTGCTGAGTATGATGAGTAACAGGGACAATAGGGTTCTTATAGTTCCGAACATAATCGTTCTCATTTCGGGAACTAGTACTAAAAGTTTTATTCCCCGATACAAATTTATCAGAAATTTGCGAAGTCGATGCTTGATTCGTTAGAGGAGCCTTATTATGAAATTTTTCAATGTTGTTACCCTGATCTGAAGGACTAACAATATGATTACTTTTGTTCTTTGTTACAAGTTTATCAGGATTGACTATCACACTTTATATTTTGTATTACCAGAAGTGGCTATCTAAGCTGTGAGTATGAACATGTGCACGTGTGCTCGGCTGAATGAATAAAGTGAATGCAGGACGGAGTGATTATTTTATTGTTGTAATTGGGCACCCATTTTGCTATCTTAACTTTCTGTATGCAAGTGTTGCTAATCATATTTCCCTTAAAAATAAAGCAGAGATATCAAGTCTGTCCATACCTTAAGAAGGGGAAATATTAGACCTAATCCTATGTATCCTTGTTTCCTTGGGGCTATCACTTTCTTCCAACAGGACTGTGGGCATACCTCGAGGGATAAGATCTAACTGTGGGTCTATCATTTCTTGTAGCAATTCCTTGATTTTTTTTATGACTATTTGTATATGTTTTGAAGTTATTTCTATGTGTTGTGAAGAAATTTTAGATGATAATTAAAATTTCTCTTGAAATTAATCAGCGTGTTGGTCAGCTCGTTCTAGAATATTTATATAATCATTTGTTATAGTTTCCCTACGTCTGTACGTATAACTGTCGTCTTGTATGTGCGTGCACCTGAGTGGTTATATATATATATATATATATATATATATATATATATATATATATATATATATATATATATATATATATATATATATGTGTGTGTGTGTGTGTGTTTAGACTGTCTGACTCCTCAAAAGCTGTCGTAGAAGATAGGTGAGAGAGAGAGAAGATTTCTCGATCTCAGAGACAGCCTCTTAATCACATTCTACCATCTCACTCGTGGAAATCTATTGCTATTACTACTTCTCGCTGTGACTATCACTTATTCTAATCTATTCAGAAGGGACCAACCCAAGTCTTAATTCCCCTATCGAAAATCTACGACAGAATGGTGGCTCGTTTTTTCCGGGAATTGAACTCTAGTCCTGAGCAAATACGAATATCAGCTCGTTTGCAGGATTTATTTTCTTTATTCTGATATATAGTAAGAGTGTGATGTCTTGTGAGTTTTGTACTTTTTAAAAATAATTTATCCCCTAGACGTAACGATCTGTTTATGGGCGTGCTGACCACACGGCTAATAATTGTTTTTCCACAGCATTATTGAGCATTATACATTTGGTTTACAGAATGATTTTGTCGGAATATATGTTAATTACTGATTTTGTAATACTAAACGCTGGTAAAGTTTTGTGAGTGTATAACATTCACAGGGTTCTGAAGAAGTAGGTGTTTGAGCTAAGCTAAGGAGCGCGATCAGACTATACGTCCTGTAATTGCCTCCCTTACCCTAACTATCTTCAGGGGTGAACTTATAGGGGATAAAAAAAAATAAAAAAAATTAAGGGGATTTTTTTTTTTCTCTCCGAAAATTTTTGCAATAATTATTTTGTTTTCCACTGTAGCAACTTATTTTTCAGTGAGTAATCTTAACTACCATTTATTTGGCGTAGTCGTCTGATATAGGTGCTTTATTGCCGATTAATAGCAGCGATAGTTAGATACTTTATTTTTGGAGGAGGGATCCCAGGTTATAAGTATATCATCTTTGTTTCGTATTTTCTCGCAAGTGGTAGGAACCAGCGTATCTTTTTCTTCTTGCTTTCTCGACTTAGTTTCAGCCACTGACTTATTATGGCAGAAAGGGCGAAGCTTAGACAACTTCTCAGGGACGAGGCGAGAGAAGAAGGTTTGGACGGAGAAGAAGCGAAAGCTTTTGTCAGAGACGAACTGGAGAGATACGATGCGGAGAGGAAAGAAGAAGAAGCGAGGAGGAAAGAAGCGGAAGACCGTCAATTACAGCAGAAGAAGATTGAGGAAGAAATGGAAATTCGCAGGGCGAACGAACGAGAGAAGGAGCGACAGCATGAGGAAAGAGAAAATGAGCAACGACGACAGCATGAGAAGGAGAGGGAACAGAGACAGCACGAGTTGGCGCTTAAAACTCTAGAGTTCCAAAGTCGTGGTGCTGCCTCTACCTCTAGCAGTGGAGAGTCTTCTCCTCATTCTTCCTTAGCTGATCAAACTAACCCTCAATCTCTTCAACTCAACGGTATGTCCTTTGCTCTTGAATCTTTCCCTTGTCCTAATGAGAAGATTGACACATGGCTAGAAAAATTTGAGAAAATTGCAACCCTGTACGGTTTAGAGAGGTCGCGTTGGTGTACGAAACTTTCCCAGGCCCTTAAAGGTTCTGCTTATGATGTTTATTCTAAACTGGAAAGTGGCCAACAAGACAACTATGACTTGTCGAAGAAAGATTTGCTGGAGCGCTTCGAAATGAATGCTCGAAAATTTTTGCAACTGTTTCGCAACAGCAGGAAGGAGAGCTCTGAAACTTTCCAGCAGTTTGCATCTCGTTTGAAGGGATATTTGACAAAGTGCCTTGAGCTTTCACAGCTCCCCTCTACCTATGAAGGTCTTGAGGAATTTGTTTTAACCGAACAAATAAAGAACACTTTGTCTGCTGATACCCGGAGATTTTTAGCTGAGCAGGGTGCAGAAAAGCTTGAAGACATCTTGGAAAAGTCTGAGCGTTATCAAAATGCGCTGGCTGAATTACCGGCCTCAAATCGTAAACCGACAGAAGAGCATTTTCGGAAAAATAATCTAGACCAATCTTCTCATGCTTCTCATGCTTCTAATCAGAATAACCATAGAGAAACTGGACCTCAAAACCCCCCTCCTGAAAAAATCCAAGTTCTACAAAAACAAGTACCCCAACCACAGTAAGCAGTCTGATCAACCCGACCGCCCTTCATGGCAGCGTAGCCAGAAAGGACAAGGTGGCAAAGGGAGAACCCCTGAGCACGGGACTAATGATCAGAGTGAGCACACCGAGCCTAAACGCATCGGATGCTTGCTAACAGTCTCGCAAGGCGGAATTATTGACAGTGATTCCCAACCTGTTGGGGATACACCCTCAACGCGAGGTACTGTTACATTGAACGGTTCTCAAAGTCTTTGTTTATTTGACACGGGGCTTTCTTATGATTGCATTGTGGCCAGACACCTTGTTAAACCCGGTCAAGAGACAGGAGAGACCGTCCAACGTTGTGGTGTTCTTAAGAGTGAGGCACCTACAGCGTTTCCCATCGCATTGGTGGAGATACACTCTGACTTTGTCAGAGGTGTGATCAAAGCGGCTGTTATGGAGGACCCCATCTACCCAGTCATACTTGGCGGGAGATACGTGTGTATTGGGAAACCGGAAGAGCCGATTGTGGCAGCAGTAACTACAAGAGGGCAAACCAAGAAGGAACGGGAGCCTGTGCCTAATTTGTTACCCATGGAACTTAAAGAAGCGCAACAAAAGGACCCTACTTTGGCACCCTGCTTTAGGAAACTGCCCATGGCTAAGGAACCCAGACAGCACGGGGAAATTTTTTCTAAGGATGGCGTACTTTATCGCAGAACGGGCAAGCCTGACCAAGGTTACAACCAGCTCCTAGTACCGAAACAGTACAGAAGCCAAATCCTAGAAATGGGGCACTCTCTTCCCTTCAGCGGACATATGGGACTGAACGCCACAAACCAACGGATAACCACTCATTATTGGTGGCCAGGAGTAAATACTGAGATTATCAGGTATGTCAAATCCTGTGCCCAGTGCCAACGTGTGCCACCCAAGCAACGGGCACCCCCAGTCTCTTTGGGTGAAATGCCAATAGTGGGAACACCATTCGAACGGGTTGTGATCGACATTTTAGGACCCTTAGAAAGGACTAAAAGAAGGAACAGGTTTATCCTGACCTTAGTCGATACATGCACTTTATGGGCAGAAGCTATCCCGCTAACATGCGCAGATGCCAAGCATGTCGCAGAAGCCCTCGTGCAGATTTTCACTCGGTTGGGATTCCCTCAACAAGTGTTGACGGATAACGGATCTCCATACCGAAACCTGTTGATGGATGAGATCGTGAAGATCTTGAGGACCCAACACATTTACACAAAGCCTTATACTCCGGCCGGAAATGGGCTCGTGGAACGTGTTAATGGAAACCTCAACATGATGTTAAGTAAACTTGCACAAGTGAAACCTGACGATTGGGATCTTTGTATTCCTGCAGCTTTATTTGGCTACAGAGAATCTCCTCATACTTCCACAGGATTTCCGCCAGCTACGCTTTTATTCGGCAGACCCATCAAGGGCCCGCTTGAAGCCTTACTTTGGTCGCTGACAGACCAGAAGGCTGATGAGACAGTTGTCTCAGCAAGTAAATATGTGTCGGATTTAAAGGAAAGGTTGAAACTAGGATGGGACCTAGCAACGACCAACTTTAAGCGAGCACGCACAAAGCACGCTAACCGATACAGGAAAGTCGCGAAAGAGAGAGAACTGGAAGCAGGAGAGAAAGTTTTGGTGTTACTCCCTACCGGAAACAACCAACTGAGGATCGGATGGCAAGGGCCGTTTACCGTCCTGAAAAAGATTTCTAAGGCTAACTACCAGATCTCTATTCAAGGAAAGGAAAAGGTTTTCCATTTAAATCTGTTAAAGAGATACTTGGAAAAACCAGTGCCAACCTCCGACCATCTCCTGACGATCGCCAAAACTGACGAAGATGACGATAGTGGCAGGGAAACTCCACTGCACACACACGAAATCTTTCAAAAATGTCAGAAGCGGCGACACTCTTTCAAGCGCACATGGGAGACATTCCAGAGAAAGGGAACTTTGGGAGGAGACGTGAGTAGGAATTGGAGAGAGATGGAGGGGGAGATGAGAGGGAAGAAGACAGACACCCTGAAGCTACGGATATAGGAAATTTAATTCCATAACGTAGACATGGAGTGCTTCCATATCTTAAAGGGGGGACGTTCTGTCACAGAGGTTTTATGATCATTGAATTGCCTATGACCTCTTCTTTTCTTTCACCCGTATCCTCTATTTTTATTATCACTCTTTACCTTTTTCCTGTATTTGTCGCATCCATTCGTTTGCGAAAAATATTTTCTTTCCCATTCTCAATTTTACCGGTTTCTTTCTCATACTGGTAAACGCATTTATGACATAACGTGTCAGAGAGAGAGAGAGAGAGAGAGAGCGTTTAAATGCATTCTATTGCATTAGATGTCAGTGGACGATAGAACGTGTGAATACTCGTCTGGGCAGACAGAGATAGCAGACATGCGTCTGTACTTTTCTCATGTCGCGGGCGTTTCGTCAGGCTAGGTGTTATACCGTCTAGCATTTTCACCGGACACTAACGTTTCTCTCAGAGTGAAGTGTGATATGACACTCACGCAGCGCTCGGGAATGAGACATATAGTCTGGGTTTTTCCATGATACGCACGCTTCTCGGTCAGTTTGTTAACGTAGGTGTGAAGACGCACCGGTGGCACTTACGGTATGCGTCTAAGTTACGTAAATGTTAGGAAAGACGAGAGATTGCGTGGTTTTGGAAATAGGGCACATTCTTTGTGTGTGTTTCATATATCTTAAACGAGAGTTTGAGACTTAATTCACTCAGTAAATGCGCAGTCAAGACTAGAACAAGCCTTCGTTCGATTCCTAAGAATCTCTGTTAATAGAGATGGCATTTAGTTGGTCGAAGTGGTTTAAGTTCTTAGTAGTTCTGTGTTGAGGTAAATATTATATATATTATATTTATTATATTCTAGTATTTTGTGAAGTGTTTAAAGTGTTAAATCGCTTATTTTATTTCACTAGTTAGATTTGGTGCAGAGCGTTTAATTTATATAGTCTGTATTATTTTATAGTGACGAGTTACAGTGGAAAACAGAAATTATATTTCTAGCTTAAACTCAGTCGGATATTAAGGAATTTAATTTTACTGCTAAAATAATCAGACGAGAACAAATTTTTCTAAACTAACTTATAAATGCTAGAAGCCTCATGAGTGTTGACGGAATACGCACGTATTCCTAATTCATGAGGATTGATGATTTTTAAATATAACTTACTTCACGGGAATTTAAATGATAAGTCAAGCACTACGCTTGCAATTTAAAATTATCAGTTATATCCGAGTACATAGCATGTATAATTATTTGATATGTGCTCTTTCCATTTATATATAGTGAAACTGTGGTACCCAAACTTTGCGAGCGTTTAGTACAGAGACATACCTGTGAGAAACATAAACAGTTTTATTTTTTAACCACGTGGGTTTACAAGTTAACAACTGTCTGACAGTGCGTGTGTCTTCATAAATAGACAGAGTACAACTCTCACTAACGGGTTTTATTAAAGACTAACTGTTTTATACTGGGCCTTTGAGCCAGATCAGATTTCTGCACAAACTCTATGTACAAATTTAGCCGTTGTGGCAAGTAACATATTAACGTCAGTAACATTCCAACGGAGTTTCGACTAGTGGTGTGGTGACCAAATATCGTCTTTTCCTGAAAGTAGACACCGATCTGACATTCCTCAGTTCTAGAAACCTAAGCTATTGACACTGTGCTCGTTGTTAATGTTTCGTGCCTGGACAATTTTAATGTGACCTAAACAGACGTCCGAAAAATAAGAACACCCAAGAAGTCGTTCCCGGAAGCAGAGAAGTCATCCTGTCTTTTTGGAACTGGGGATTTCTTGGTCAAAGACTGCCCTTGACGAGTCTGTAGGTGAATGTCCTAAAATTGTATTACCAGAAGTGGCTATCTAAGCTGTGAGTATGAACATGTGCACGTGTGCTCGGCTGAATGAATAAAGTGAATGCAGGACGGAGTGATTATTTTATTGTTGTAATTGGGCACCCATTTTGCTATCTTAACTTTCTGTATGCAAGCATTGCTAATCATATTTCCCTTAAAAATAAAGCAGAGATATCAAGTCTGTCCATACCTTAAGAAGGGGAAATATTAGACCTAATCCTATGTATCCTTGTTTCCTTGGGGCTATCACTTTCTTCCAACAGGACTGTGGGCATACCTCGAGGGATAAGATCTAACTGTGGGTCTATCATTTCTTGTAGCAATTCCTTGATTTTTTTATGACTATTTGTATATGTTTTGAAGTTGTTTCTATGTGTTGTGAAGAAATTTTAGATGATAATTAAAATTTCTCTTGAAATTAATCAGCGTGTTGGTCAGCTCGTTCTAGAATATTTATATAATCATTTGTTATAGTTTCCCTACGTCTGTACGTATAACTGTCGTCTTGTATGTGCGTGCACCTGAGTGGTTATATATATATATATATATATATATATATATATATATATATATATATATATATATATATATGTGTGTGTGTGTGTGTGTGTGTGTGTTTAGACTGTCTGACTCCTCAAAAGCTGTCGTAGAAGATAGGTGAGAGAGAGAGAAGATTTCTCGATCTCAGAGACAGCCTCTTAATCACATTCTACCATCTCACTCGTGGAAATCTATTGCTATTACTACTTCTCGCTGTGACTATCACTTATTCTAATCTATTCAGAAGGGACCAACCCAAGTCTTAATTCCCCTATCGAAAATCTACGACAGAATGGTGGCTCGTTTTTCCGGGAATTGAACTCTAGTCCTGAGCAAATACGAATATCAGCTCGTTTGCAGGATTTATTTTCTTTATTCTGATATATAGTAAGAGTGTGATGTCTTGTGAGTTTTGTACTTTTTAAAAATAATTTATCCCCTAGACGTAACGATCTGTTTATGGGCGTGCTGACCACACGGCTAATAATTGTTTTTCCACAGCATTATTGAGCATTATACATTTGGTTTACAGATTGATTTTGTCGGAATATATGTTAATTACTGATTTTGTAATACTAAACGCTGGTAAAGTTTTGTGAGTGTATAACATTCACAGGGTTCTGAAGAAGTAGGTGTTTGAGCTAAGCTAAGGAGCGCGATCAGACTATACGTCCTGTAATTGCCTCCCTTACCCTAACTATCTTCAGGGGTGAACTTATAGGGGATAAAAAAAATAAAAAAAATTAAGTGGATTTTTTTTTCTCTCCGACAATTTTTGCAATAATTATTTTGTTTTCCACTGTAGCAACTTATTTTTCAGTGAGTAATCTTAACTACCATTTATTTGGCGTAGTCGTCTGAATTAGGTGCTTTATTGCCGATTAATAGCAGCGATAGTTAGATACTTTATTTTTGGAGGAGGGATCCCAGGTTATAAGTATATCATCTTTGTTTCGTATTTTCTCGCAAGTGGTAGGAACCAGCGTATCTTTTTCTTCTTGCTTTCTCGACTTAGTTTCAGCCACTGACTTATTATGGCAGAAAGGGCGAAGCTTAGACAACTTCTCAGGGACGAGGCGAGAGAAGAAGGTTTGGACGGAGAAGAAGCGAAAGCTTTTGTCAGAGACGAACTGGAGAGATACGATGCGGAGAGGAAAGAAGAAGAAGCGAGGAGGAAAGAAGCGGAAGACCGTCAATTACAGCAGAAGAAGATTGAGGAAGAAATGGAAATTCGCAGGGCGAACGAACGAGAGAAGGAGCGACAGCATGAGGAAAGAGAAAATGAGCAACGACGACAGCATGAGAAGGAGAGGGAACAGAGACAGCACGAGTTGGCGCTTAAAACTCTAGAGTTCCAAAGTCGTGGTGCTGCCTCTACCTCCAGCAGTGGAGAGTCTTCTCCTCATTCTTCCTTAGCTGATCAAACTAACCCTCAATCTCTTCAACTCAACGGTATGTCCTTTGCTCTTGAATCTTTCCCTTGTCCTAATGAGAAGATTGACACATGGCTAGAAAAATTTGAGAAAATTGCAACCCTGTACGGTTTAGAGAGGTCGCGTTGGTGTATGAAACTTTCCCAGGCCCTTAAAGGTTCTGCTTATGATGTTTATTCTAAACTGGAAAGTGGCCAACAAGACAACTATGACTTGTCGAAGAAAGATTTGCTGGAGCGCTTCGAAATGAATGCTCGAAAATTTTTGCAACTGTTTCGCAACAGCAGGAAGGAGAGCTCTGAAACTTTCCAGCAGTTTGCATCTCGTTTGAAGGGATATTTGACAAAGTGCCTTGAGCTTTCACAGCTCCCCTCTACCTATGAAGGTCTTGAGGAATTTGTTTTAACCGAACAAATAAAGAACACTTTGTCTGCTGATACCCGGAGATTTTTAGCTGAGCAGGGTGCAGAAAAGCTTGAAGACATCTTGGAAAAGTCTGAGCGTTATCAAAATGCGCTGGCTGAATTACCGGCCTCAAATCGTAAACCGACAGAAGAGCATTTTCGGAAAAATAATCTAGACCAATCTTCTCATGCTTCTAATCAGAATAACCATAGAGAAACTGGACCTCAAAACCCCCCTCCTGAAAAAATCCAAGTTCTACAAAAACAAGTACCCCAACCACAGTAAGCAGTCTGATCAACCCGACCGCCCTTCATGGCAGCGTAGCCAGAAAGGACAAGGTGGCAAAGGGAGAACCCCTGAGCACGGGACTAATGATCAGAGTGAGCACACCGAGCCTAAACGCATCGGATGCTTGCTAACAGTCTCGCAAGGCGGAATTATTGACAGTGATTCCCAACCTGTTGGGGATACACCCTCAACGCGAGGTACTGTTACATTGAACGGTTCTCAAAGTCTTTGTTTATTTGACACGGGGCTTTCTTATGATTGCATTGTGGCCAGACACCTTGTTAAACCCGGTCAAGAGACAGGAGAGACCGTCCAACGTTGTGGTGTTCTTAAGAGTGAGGCACCTACAGCGTTTCCCATCGCATTGGTGGAGATACACTCTGACTTTGTCAGAGGTGTGATCAAAGCGGCTGTTATGGAGGACCCCATCTACCCAGTCATACTTGGCGGGAGATACGTGTGTATTGGGAAACCGGAAGAGCCGATTGTGGCAGCAGTAACTACAAGAGGGCAAACCAAGAAGGAACGGGAGCCTGTGCCTAATTTGTTACCCATGGAACTTAAAGAAGCGCAACAAAAGGACCCTACTTTGGCACCCTGCTTTAGGAAACTGCCCATGGCTAAGGAACCCAGACAGCACGGGGAAATTTTTTCTAAGGATGGCGTACTTTATCGCAGAACGGGCAAGCCTGACCAAGGTTACAACCAGCTCCTAGTACCGAAACAGTACAGAAGCCAAATCCTAGAAATGGGGCACTCTCTTCCCTTCAGCGGACATATGGGACTGAACGCCACAAACCAACGGATAACCACTCATTATTGGTGGCCAGGAGTAAATACTGAGATTATCAGGTATGTCAAATCCTGTGCCCAGTGCCAACGTGTGCCACCCAAGCAACGGGCACCCCCAGTCTCTTTGGGTGAAATGCCAATAGTGGGAACACCATTCGAACGGGTTGTGATCGACATTTTAGGACCCTTAGAAAGGACTAAAAGAAGAAACAGGTTTATCCTGACCTTAGTCGATACATGCACTTTATGGGCAGAAGCTATCCCGCTAACATGCGCAGATGCCAAGCATGTCGCAGAAGCCCTCGTGCAGATTTTCACTCGGTTGGGATTCCCTCAACAAGTGTTGACGGATAACGGATCTCCATACCGAAACCTGTTGATGGATGAGATCGTCAAGATCTTGAGGACCCAACACATTTACACAAAGCCTTATACTCCGGCCGGAAATGGGCTCGTGGAACGTGTTAATGGAAACCTCAACATGATGTTAAGTAAACTTGCACAAGTGAAACCTGACGATTGGGATCTTTGTATTCCTGCAGCTTTATTTGGCTACAGAGAATCTCCTCATACTTCCACAGGATTTCCGCCAGCTACGCTTTTATTCGGCAGACCCATCAAGGGCCCGCTTGAAGCCTTACTTTGGTCGCTGACAGACCAGAAGGCTGATGAGACAGTTGTCTCAGCAAGTAAATATGTGTCGGATTTAAAGGAAAGGTTGAAACTAGGATGGGACCTAGCAACGACCAACTTTAAGCGAGCACGCACAAAGCACGCTAACCGATACAGGAAAGTCGCGAAAGAGAGAGAACTGGAAGCAGGAGAGAAAGTTTTGGTGTTACTCCCTACCGGAAACAACCAACTGAGGATCGGATGGCAAGGGCCGTTTACCGTCCTGAAAAAGATTTCTAAGGCTAACTACCAGATCTCTATTCAAGGAAAGGAAAAGGTTTTCCATTTAAATCTGTTAAAGAGATACTTGGAAAAACCAGTGCCAACCTCCGACCATCTCCTGACGATCGCCAAAACTGACGAAGATGACGATAGTGGCAGGGAAACTCCACTGCACACACACGAAATCTTTCAAAAATGTCAGAAGCGGCGACACTCTTTCAAGCGCACATGGGAGACATTCCAGAGAAAGGGAACTTTGGGAGGAGACGTGAGTAGGAATTGGAGAGAGATGGAGGGGGAGATGAGAGGGAAGAAGACAGACACCCTGAAGCTACGGATATAGGAAATTTAATTCCATAACGTAGACATGGAGTGCTTCCATATCTTAAAGGGGGGACGTTCTGTCACAGAGGTTTTATGATCATTGAATTGCCTATGACCTCTTCTTTTCTTTCACCCGTATCCTCTATTTTTATTATCACTCTTTACCTTTTTCCTGTATTTGTCGCATCCATTCGTTTGCGAAAAATATTTTCTTTCCCATTCTCAATTTTACCGGTTTCTTTCTCATACTGGTAAACGCATTTATGACATAACGTGTCAGAGAGAGAGAGAGAGAGAGAGAGCGTTTAAATGCATTCTATTGCATTAGATGTCAGTGGACGATAGAACGTGTGAATACTCGTCTGGGCAGACAGAGATAGCAGACATGCGTCTGTACTTTTCTCATGTCGCGGGCGTTTCGTCAGGCTAGGTGTTATACCGTCTAGCTTTTTCACCTGACAATAACGTTTCTCTCAGAGTGAAAAAATAAAACAAAAAAACAACTAAAAAAATACACACCAGAAAAAAACCCCAAAACCAACAAAACCAAAAAAACAAAAACAAAAACACACAAAAAAAAACAACCCCCAACAAACCCCCAAAAAAACCATAAAACAAAAAACACCAAAAAAAAAAAACAACCAAACCCCCCAAAAAAAAAACCCCCCCAAAAACAAAAAAAAAACCCAACCCAACACAAACCCAAAACCAACCCCCCCCCCCCACAAAACACCCCACCCCCCCCCCCCCCCACCAAAACATCACAAAAAAAAAACAAAAACCACCCCAACCAAAAACAAAAAACCCAAACCCAACACCCCACCCCCAAAAAAACACCACCTAAAAACCCCACCCACAACACACCCCCCCCTAACACCCCCCCAAAAAAAACCAACCAAAACAAAAACCCCCCAACCCCCCCACAAACCCCCCCCCCCCCCAAACCAAAACCCCCCCCCCAAACCCAAACAAAAAAAAAACCAAACCCCCCCCCCCCCCAAAACCAAATAAACCCCCCCCCCCCAAAAAACAAAACCCCCCCCAAACCCCCCAAATAAACCCCCCCAAAACCCCCCCCACCCCCAAAAACCCCAAAAATCCCCCCCCCAAACCACAACCCACCCCACCCAACCACAACCCCAAACCCAAAAACCATTCCCCCCCCAACGTAAACCCCCCACCCCCCCCCCCCCCCCCCAAAACTAAAACTAATCCATAAAACCACCCCCACAGGAAGTGTTCTGAAGGTTACTATCCACCACACAACACAAAACCCTTTTCTACACACCCATTGTTCAACCCCCCCCCCCACAACACAAACACCCCCTAGTAGTCCAACCCACATCAACACCCCCCCCCAAACCCCCCCCCCCCTGTCCCCCAACCCACACATAAACCCCCCCCCCCTACATCATTTGTAAAAATCAGGAATCTACCCCCCCCTCCAACACCCCCCACCTGAAAACCCCCCCCCCCAACGTGTCACCGTTAATGCACAGTTGGTTCAACATATAATTTCGACTTTTTCTAACACCCCCAGGAACACCCCCCCCCCCCCACCAACTTCGGACCCCCCCCACCCCCCCCCCCCCCCCCAACGGTTTCCCCCCCCCCCCCCCCCCACCCCCCCTTTTTTTTTTTTGAATCGTTGGGTGGGGGGAGGTTAATTAACCCCCCCCCCCCCATCCTGTTAATTGACAGGGATTGGGTACCCCCCCCCCCCCCCCCCCCCCCCCCCCCCCCCCCCCCAATGTGTTTACATGTTAGGAACCCCCCCCCATCCCCCTACCCCCCATTTTTTACCTTAATGAATCCCCCGCCCCTATCCAAACCCCCAGACTTGTACTAATTTCCGTGTTTATTTATCGTGTCAATCTACGGTAATAATCAATTACAGTTTATCGAAGTGATATTGTAGATAAAGTAGATCTAACAACCTAAAAAGAATACATAAACATGCACCCACTCAGGATGTATGACTCCTTTCTGCCTAAGTAATCCTTTACATGACTGTACGAAAAACGTTCTACATAATCGGCATAACACTGGTTTTATTTAAGAGAACGCGAAACACAAGACAACACCGGAAGTTTACAATGTGCACCTCAGCCTATTAATGACGCAATCACTTCTGTTGTTCCCCTATTCTACAGTGCGTGTCAGTCCACACAAGACAGAGACCTTGATACTATGTCCAGTAAATGATAGAAGACCTAAGAACAGTAGTATAGAACAGAGGGTAGGTTTCTGGTATTGTATAAACATTAATGACACATAAGGAAGGGAAACCCGCGGCCTGTAAACAGTAAATTAATATTAGACAAACATAAAGGTATGTTTTCAGGCACTCGTAAGAAATAAAGAAGTAGAACACTAGACAACAGAAAAACAACAGACGTGAGTGGTCGTACGGAAGGTACGGGGTTCGAACCGTGGGTAAGCCACTCGCGTCTGTTGTTTTTCTGTTGTCTGGTGTTCTACTTCTTTATTTCTTACGAGTGCCTGAAAACATACCTTTATGTTTGTCTAATATTAACTTACTGTTTACAGGCCTCGGGTTTCCCTTCCTTATGTCTCAGCCAGACTGCAGTGATGCAGACTGTTTCCAGGACCACCACGTGGAGGTGGAGTAGGGTCTTAGTCAGCTCTGGTTCGCTGACTGATGCAAGCAGTCAAGCTATGGGTCGCTGACTGCATTCTCTATTGCTGCATCTTTGGGTCCCTGACGAGAATTTGAAATTCTGTGGTGAATCTTCAAACACTCAGGTCTTGTTAAAACGTAGCCTACACGAAATGTAATTTCGCTAGTTTATTCTTGTTAAAGCCAATCACACTCAATTCATGCCAGTATATTTTTCAATTTAAAGCCAATTACCGTAAACGGTATCATAGTTTATAATATTTTCATTTATGCATCGTTATAATTATTGCCATTGCCATATAAGGTAATGTAACTAATTATTGCTGACAACACTGGAAATAATGACATCCTATGAATTGCCCTAATTCCTCCATATTGTTAAATCAGGATAGACTTAAATGTTGTCAGTTTTGCTGGTCACTCCTTTAAGATAATAACTCGTTATCTTTAAACGGCTCTCAATAACCAAAGACCGGAACTAGTACGTAATCTGAATGTCTGGGTCAGAAAATTTAACTGCTTATAACAAAACATACCGACCAACGCTTGAGTAAACAAGAGGTCAGCGAACAAAAGTCTAACAATGTTGGTTTTAATCCCTCACCTTATTGTTTACCGCCTGGCTAAGCATTCTTTGGACGTTCTGTGACAACATGTAGGATGAAACAGTCTGAAACGACATGGTAATTTATTGTGAAATGTTCCAACAGTTTATATAATATCAGAAGACAGAGTTACAAGCAGGCAAATTAGACCAGCTAATAGAAATTAACGAAGACGGCGCGGATTACGGTTCTTCGTATTTGAAGACACGGGTAATTTTTAACTTTATTTGCTTGCATAATATGTAATAGTTATTTGGTGTCTAGCCGGTAAAATAGGAAATTCCCGAGCACAAGTGAACGAGCGACGTCAGCAAACCCGTAATTTAGAACTAAACATAACACACTGTCATTGCGTAACAAAGGCTATCGCCAGTACTACCATCAGTTTAAACGTAAACACAATTTATTATGTCAATGTGAGGCATTACTCATTTTTTTTTCTAACCAGCGGCACTCGAGCTTTCCAGCCCTTTTGGCCCAATGACATGTCATTGCGAGGCTGGGGAGACAGTGGACTTTCCTGCCAACCCGGTCAGGAGCTTCGCTCCTTCCCATCCACATTGGGTTTATCTGCAGGAGCCGTTCAGGTTATTCAGTCAAATTCCCGGTCGATGACACTCCTACAAATGCCGGCGCCCGGGCTTGAACCTTGAAAACCTGGTCGCTAGCACAACGTCTTAACCATTACACCAGCGCGGCTCCCAAGCATTACTTATCATAATGTAGACAACAATTTAATGTAGGACATGTAAGAAATCAAGAAACAAGAGACAAATTTGCGGTCACAGTATCCAACAAATTCGAAGTGCTCCAACAGCTGGAAGATGTAGAGAATACAGAAGACTATTGGCAGCAAATCAAAACTGTATGGAATGAGACATGTGAAGAAATACTGGGGAAAAGGGAACGACAACAAAAAGCATGGTTAACAACAGAAACCATCAATAAGATAAAAGACAGAAAAAATAAAAAAGCAGATTTAAACACAAGCAAAACCAGAAGTTCCAAAGCCAAGGCTCAGGAAGTGTACACAGAAGCAAACAAAGAAGTAAAAAATCTAGCCGTAACCCTGTCTAACATCTGTTTCAAAGTCCTATTTAGTCTTTCAATTTTATCCATTGATTGAGCATGATACAATGAACTGGGTGATCTTTCAATCCCAAACATATTCATTACCTCTTTCATGGCATCAGACACGAACTGAGTTCCGTTATCAGATTGTATGTTTTCGGGAAAACCAAATCTGCTGAATATTATAAATAGCGCATCCGCTATGTCACTGGTAGAAATTGTTTTCAATGGAATTGTCTCGGGCCAACGTGTACACATATCAATACATGTTAGCACGTATTTATGACCCCTAGCTGAAGTGACTTTTATAAGACCAATAAGGTCGATAGCCATCTTTGCGAATGGACGCAAAGAAATGTCCGCGGCCTGAATGGGTGCGTTATGACCAGGCCTTTTCGTTGCTACACTCTGGCGCACAAAGCATGTGCGATAAAACACTTTTACATCTGTGGTCAAACCAGGCCAAAAAAAAATGAGACAAAATCCTCTGTTTTGTCCTTGCAATACCCAAATGACCTGCACAGTTAATGTCATGGGCATGTCATAAAACAAATGGTCTATAACAAGTAGGCACCATTATTTGTTTCTTTACTGAAGTAACATCCTGAAAATTTCTTATCAAATTATCATTCTTTAATGTGTACCAATGTTTTGCATTATCATCAGTCATCACCTTATTTGATCTTGCCATACGAAAATATTTTTTTAAAGAATCATCTTCTTTTTGCCTTTGAATGAATGATTCTTTTTCAATCAATTCAACCTGCAAATCACCATCATCTTCCAACTGAGCAGTATTTTCATTTTCATTTTCATTATCATCATCAATCATGACATCTTCAGTATGCTCATCATCATTCATAATTTCCTCCAACGCAATATTATCATGATTCTGATTAATCATCTCAGCACGAGCCTGTGCTCTGGTTGTAACAGCATTAGCTGTTAGTAAGTGTTTCTTCTCCCAATTTTCAATGTCCTCTCTAGAACACTCGTGTAACCCTGGGATGTTTCCAAGGATAATCCCAGCAATAGGGCTATTTAATAAACACACAAGAGCTCTTCCAGTAAAATAGGGTGTATCCAAAAATACCTCCGCTGTCGGATAGTACTCCACTGTGCCACCAAAAGTAATACACTTTACTTCTTTCCCTGTGTAATCTGACTGATCCACCATAGATCTACGTACACCAATGGTTGTCGACCCCGTGTCTCTTAAAAGTGATACTAATTTATTATTCACAAAACCCTTATTAAGCATCAGTAAACCGGTGCTTTCATAAGATGACATGACTGGCAAAGAATGTCCGCATAACAGTCTTGGTACTCTCTGTAGCTGAAATAAAGAACTACATTCAGTACAATTAGCACTGTTGGAAAGGTCGACACTACGAGCATTCGCATGAGCGATAGAAACATTATTTTGACTTGTATTATTGTCACCTCTTTTACGACAGCATTTACACGTTCATGGTTCCTCGACTGTCGAAAATTATTGTTCTGATAAGAACCTCTGTTATTTCCATAATTATCATTAGTCCTATGGAATGACCTTTGTCCTCTGCCTGATTTGGCATTATAACCTCCTCTATTTTGGTACTCATTGGATCTAAATGATGTCTGAGGTCTATAATACCCATCATCATTATAGTTGTCATATCTCTGAGGCTGTTGAAATTTCTTATTGAAATTATATCTACCTCTATTGTTGCCATATTGAAAGTTTTGATTGATCCTATAGTTCTTATCAATGCTATTTGATCTCTGTCTAGGTGTGTTATAATTGACCATCATCGCAGAAGCAGCTGGCAAAGAATCCTTTATGTTATTTTTACTTAGATTCTTTTTTGGATGTGCAACTTGAAATTGTCTACCTAAAGTTTCACAAACAGACAAATTTTCTAGTTTCCTTTCTTGCAAAAAAGATAAGAAATCTCCACTAATGGAAGATAAAACGTTATCTCTGAGAAGCAAGTCAGATAGTCCCTCAAATGCCTTTTCAATCTTAGCAAGATCAATCCATCTAGTAAAGTACATCTTTATGGAAGAAATAAATTTTGTAAAGTCTTTTGCTGAATCTGGCAATAGTGATTTAAATTTTAAGCTATAGCCATTTTCATCCAATTTATATTTCTTAAGTAGCAAAGTTTTCACAGCCTCATAATCCTTTCTAGCCTGTTCATCCATAGTAAAAACTGCAGTACATGCTTCACTCACTAATAGGTTAATGAGCCTACTAGACCAGGTAGTTTTATCAATATTATACTACTGACAATACATCTCATATCTGCTGAGGAAGCATGAAATATCGTCGATATTAGAGTTAAATTTAGGCAGATTTATCTTAAAATGGGCAGTATGATCCCTTCTACCAGTATCAACATTCATGGTATTAACCTGAGGTTGTTGTAATCTTAATTTCTCAAGTTCCAGTTCAGCTAATCTGATCTCATGTCGATGAGCACAGGCCAATTTTTCTATTTCAAGAGCAATCTCTTCTGTCCTTCTTTTTTCATTTAATTCTCTCCTTTTTTCAATTAATCTTTCTTTTTCAAGAGCCATCTCTTCTGCCCTTCTTTTTTCATTTAATCCTTCTTCTCCCCTTTTATGGAGTAATTCTTCTTCTCTCCTTTTATCAAGTCTCATGAGTTCCTTGTCCACATAGGTTTTCAAGGCATCACCTTCCAAACCAAAATCTTTACTAACCTTTACCAAATCTTGTAAGGTTGCCATGATTTACAATTATGGTGCTTTTCAATAGCAAACCAATAAAGTAAATATATTATATTATCACTCTGTGGATAATATTTTCAATAATTATTTCACCAATTAAAATTCACCCAACTACATGTAATAGTGAAAAGTAATATAAATGTTGAAAAGTACAAACAGCATTACAGAATACAATGACCAGAGCCAACAGAAGCAAATTCAAATAGAGAAATAAGGCAGAACTATTAGAACAAATTAATAAAATGTAGCTCTATCACAATTAAGACACTACGGCACGAGTTAACAACATTTGTAACATCTATTAAATCAAGGATAGCATGGTGAGATGAACCATGTTACGAACAATAATGTAAGAAACTGAATAAAAAATTACATTAATCTTCACTACAAAAACACACTTTACACTTAACAATACTGCACAACTAGACAAAAATGGCTCTGTATACTTCAACTGAGGCAGTATCCCTCACAGCAATGTTAGCCGGCTCCTCAATCTGAACTAGACAGATGCCTAAACCTATAGAACGCTTATGAATCTATCGACCAGTCGAAACGGTATGGACAGATTCACAAGTTCCGCCAGCCACCCACTAAAAATAAAAAAATAACATGGAAACATAACACACAGCAGATGATAAAGTTCGCCTTCTTGCAAACTTTATCAGGGCATGACCCAAAGCAACGAATGTAATATTCTGTGCAGAAAATTTTTCAGACTGTAGATACGAAGATCCTATGGGCTTGGCCCCTAAACGGTTGCACTCCTTTTCATTGCGTTATTCATCATACTATTTATTGAGAGTGCACTTCGACTAGGTCCCTTCTTTTACACTTTATAAGGCATCCTATCTGCCGGTACTTATTTTTTGACACAGTCTTTCTGCACGTACCTGATCTTCAAACACTGAAGAAGCTACGAAGGCCAGGTTGGACGTTAATACAACAAGTAGTTTAATGACAGTTCCCAGCTCCAATGTAATCATCAAATATGTAGATACGACAATGGCATTAACTAGCCAGTCTTGAAAACATCGCTATTCCGTCTACTATGGACACGATGTCTTCACATGTTGCTGCAATCTTTATTAATTATTTTCACACACATTCCTTGACTCACAGCATTCGCTTGTCCTGATATATATTAATCCAGCTTAGACTCCATGAAGCAGATGGACAATCTAGCTGTAACAAATCGTATAACTCTGTGGTAAGAGTACACACTTAGGAGCTGGACAAAATACGTCCGTTCACACTGAGTGACACACATGGAAGGCCCCGAATTCTAGCTCACTCCCGCTAAGCAAAGCCGGCAAAGCCGTCTGCTTTAATTTACCAAAAGATCATGACGTACTTCCGGAGTCTCCTAGGAGACGGCTATCAACAAGCTAGTATGTACACAAACCTTGTCGAGTACGATAGACATGTTATGATTTTACTCATAACAGTTGCATTGTGGCGAAAAACCAAAAAGATAATATCAAGGGATAGAACTTTGTCTCGGAGCGCATTATGGTTGTAAAACTAAAAGAAGGAGAAACCATAGTCAACCTTGTCATAGTGTACCGGCCAAATGAGGTTGACAGAGCAGAGGTCAAGGAGGAATTCTTTGAGCTGCTTCAAAGGACAGTGGATGACTGTCTAGATAAAGTTATCATGCTCGGAGATTTCAATGCCAGAGTTGGAAATGACCATGCTAGATGGGGTGGAGTTATCGGAACAGAAGAAATGAGCATTAAGACCTACAAGCTGAGAGAGCCAGAAATTAAGACCAGATATCAGGGGCTTCCTGCTGCAGCGGTTAGCAATATAGAAGAACAACATGATGACTTGGAAACCCTCTGGCTTAAATTCAAGGACACCATAAAGACAGCTACTGCAGAAACATGTTGTGAAGCCCGACTTGGGAACAAGAGAAAGAGGACACCTTGGTGGACAGAGGAAGTTAAAGAGAAAATAAGAGAGAAGAAAATGGCATGGAAGAATGCTTATGAGCTAAAAACGCAACAGGAAAAACAGAGAAATATAGAGAATGTGTGATACTCAGAACAGAAGCAACGAACAAGGTGCTAGCAGCAAAACAGAAGTCCTGGGAAGAATTTGGAGAAAAGCTGGGAAAGGATGCGCAAGAAAACCAGCAATTGTTCCATACGACCCTAACAAACATGAGGAAGGAAAAACAATGCCCTCTTAAATTTATAAAGGACAAGCAAGGCAAATTGCTTACTGCCCCGAAGGAAGTAATGGAAAGATGGCAGCTGTGAGACTTTTTCAAGCCATAAATCGAGGATTCCTCAGCAAGAGAGAGCTTGGTAAGAAAACGAAGATGGCTGTATACCGCTCCACCTATGTCCCAGTCTTGACGTATGGATGCGAGTCATGGGCAATGACTACAACCCACAAAAGCCATATCTAAGCCTCGGAAATGAGGTATTTGAGGAAGGTGGTTGAAGTAACAAGAAGAGACATGGTCCGCAACCAGACGATACGTCAAGGCCTTAAATCCCACCCCCTGCAGACCCAAGTAGAACAGTCCCAGCTAGGATGCTTTGGCCATGTCTGCAGAATGGGAGAAGATCGGCTACCACGACAAGCATGGGAAACTAAGATCCAAGGATCCAGACCTCCAGGACGACCCAGAGTTCGCTGGGAGGACAACATTAGGCAATCTTTGAAGGACCGAGGACTAGAATGGAACCAGGCCAGGAGGAAGACAGCCGATAGGATAGTCTGGCGCTTTCTCTTCCAAACCTCTACACCTCACGGTAGAAGGGGAATGACTAAGTAAGTAAGTATATAACTGAATAAAATCTGAAACATTCTGTAAAATTCAATGGGTTTCTATTCATGTATTTCCCAGATTATATCACAGGTAACAAAATAAATAAAATAAATAAGAAAGTGACCTTCATATTTATTTATAGCGTATGAATTTTTTAAACTCTCTCTCTAAATCCTTGATTTTGTTTAATCTTCCGGACACACCTGCTATCTTCTTGCGTCTCACCAGAGTGGTGAGTTACACCGTTCGAGAACCACTGTGTCAACTGGTTCATAATATTGTTAGTCACTACTGCATAAGCAATGTGTTATATCAAAGTACATGTCTACATTAAGCCTTTGATGTTTTGGCAACTTATAAAAGTGTTTTTTTTTAAAGTGTTATATATATACTTAAACACTTGATTTTGCAGATTACCTATTAAGTGTGAGTGGTAGTGCAATTTTAAGTAAGCAAACTTATTTCTCACTTCAGAACACAAAGATGTGCCAATTTTCTTTTGGATAGCATTAGAAGGGTAGCCGCCGTAGTGCAATGGTTAGCGCACTGGCTTCCTAGCTCGGTGGTCCATGGCTCGATCCCCAGTTGAGGTGGGATTTTGTAGACCGCAAGCAGCTCCGGGGTCAATCAGCCTCATGAATTGGGTACCATAACAACTCTGGGAAGGTTAAGGCGGCCGGCGTGATGCTGACCACATCACCCCTAATGTGCCGATGGTCAAGAAAATATGGACCTAACACCATATTCCCAAAATGCCTCAATGGGCGTGTAACGGGATCCTAGCATTAGAAGTCAATTTTTTTTTAACGATTGTTTAAAGATCTATGGAATTTCGGTGCCATTTAGTGTACATAGAAATATAGAAACAAATTTATCTTTTTATCACGTTTTTTTAAACGCAAAAATGTCAATAAAATAACTTTTTTGTATGTCAACGAACTTTAAAAAAAATTTAAAATGTATTTTGTTCTAGCTGTCATTGGTTATTTAACTGCATAAAATTAATAAATACTTAAAAAATGCCTTAAGAATGTTATACAGTATGGTGCTTTCACGAACTTCAGTATTTGGAAAATATTTCAATAGACTGATAAAGTTAGTTACCAAATATTTCCCATACCCCCTTGACAAGCTTGTCGTACCCTCGAGGGAAGGGGTACATGTACCCCAGGCTGGTAACCCGTGACTTAAATGAAAGATTGAATTAACGCAAACATGAATCATCTATATAATCGTTACGCATGCAAAATTATGACATCTGACGAGTAACTCGAGCAAAAATTGGACTCTAAAAACTCTTCGAAGAGATCACATTATGCGTGGACTATCATGCATGGACCACATAAACAATGATGTAAGTTAAACTGTTGGCACAGTACCTAGTGTCTACAAAAGCTTAGGGCCTACGAATGAAGGGGGGAATTATTTTCCCTTGTTTACAGCATATTTCGGAATAAAACTGTCTTGTGTCCTCGAACACCTAAAGCCGGCCCTGCGTTTTTGTTTTCAAACCTGCGATTGTGAAACGACACATCAAAGAAGATATCAAACATCAGCTCCTTATCATTAATCATCCATAATGCCTAAGTAAGGAACAAAATATCTAACAGCTCCAACGATTTTTTTATATCATTCTCTAACTCACCTGATAAAACAACCAATGGCTGCGTTTATATATCGTTTACACTCTTTTATATATAATCTACTCGCGTGAAGCATATAATATTCTTGTAGAAAATTGGTGACCATTACGAAATCCTCGCATATTTGTAAGAATCTTATTTTATTATTGCAAAAAATCTTTCGCCGAGTTTTTCGGCTCAAAGATTTTGAATTTCAAAAGGATTTATTCAGTGCTGAAAGGAAAATTTGGTTTAATTTACAAGTTAACCAAAATCATGAAATAAATTTGTTAACGTGTGCTACGTAACTCAGCGCTTTTGTGCCGTAAAATCAACCAAGTTCTTATTCTTAATTTCGACACTTTCCGATAAATAAATGTATTAGTGCATTACCACGAGTAATGACTACTAGTAATGACTCACAATCAAAGATTTGTATATAGCATTATGTCGTTCTCATCACTGAAATAATGATATAAAAGTCAGCTAAACAAAATTTTGATACATTTCAATGCTAGATCATTTTAGTCTCAAATATTTCGTTCTGGCAAAAGCTGTGAATCTTCAACTTATCTGGCTGTTCATGTAATAGTGTTTCGTTATATCAAACAAAAATGCATTTATTATTTTATTTTTTTCAAAATGGTACAGTATACATTTCGTTATTGTCTATACTTTTCAGGAAATTTAAAAAATGTTTCTAAGCAAATAACTTTCTATAACGTTTTTACTACTTGGATTAATTAATTACCTTCATAAACAACTGTTACATGATATACTTTATTTATCATAAAAATAGGTATAATAAATTAGATACAATAAAGAGTGTGAAGTCTTTGGCGAGACATATCTTTTTATGAAAACCTTACATACAGTAGATGAAATCAGCTTGAAATAAAGAACATATAGTGACAATGATGCTGATACTTCGCAACGTATAAACTGTCGGGTAACGGAAAATACGCTCTGTGCGTCTTATAAAGACAGAGTAATTAACTACGTTAAAACCCCAAGATCTTCTTTGGGGACAACTGACCAATAGGAGAAAGAGAGAAAAGATTGTAAACAAGAAAGTAAAACTACAATAGTTTTATGCGGTTTGTGAAATCAGGTTGAAGTAATAGACATAAAGTGGGCAACCTAACATGAATTTTTGTTACAATGATTAAAACAGACAACATCAGCCCTGATGACTATGCAGTAATAGCCTTTATGTTTTCAAAAATTATGTGGCCTGTTTTCATTCTTTTTGGTATTTTAACCAATGCAATTAGCACATTCGTTTATGCCAGGATGGGTTTGCGCGACTCTGTGTCCGCTTCTTTCTTCGCGCTGTCGCTATTCGATTTGGCCTTTCTTCTTTGTGCAGCAGTATCTTCCGCGTATTACATCGTTATCCCCCCTGGATCAAACTTGAGGCTGATCCCCATTATAGCTTCCACTTGTGAAGGCGCTTTTTTTGATATGTCCATTGGTATTACCACGTTTATAGCTGTTGCCAGATGTTGCTGTGTTGCAATAGCGTTTAGATTTAGAAACACTTTCACACTGAGACTTACAGCTGCTGCAGTTCTTATCATCGTAGCTTTTTCAGTTACTTCAAGAATTCCACAATATGTCAACATATCTATAATGACCAGACTAACCGGCAAATCAAACAATTCCAGTTGCCTTAGCCAGTGCAGTTCTGACGTTTCAAGCCGAATCTCAAATGCGTACAACATCTTGAATCGAACAGTTTTACCTAATGCAGCCTTGGCGTTAACCGTGATATGCCTGATTGTTCTTATCTTTAAGCTAACACAAGCTTCAATTTTAAGGAAGAAAATGATAGGTTCTACCAGATATACAGCCAGCACGAAAAAATCTGAAACAACTATAAAAATCAGCCCATCAAAAGGTGTATCGGCAAGCAATGGTTTCAGCTTTGACAATAAAGAAGGAAACAATTCAAAATCAGACAGTGTATTGGGAAAGAAAGAGATAAAAATAATCAAATCTGTTACGTTCGTGGCAGCTATCTTCGTTGTGAATGTGCTCATGATGTCTATCATTGCCCTTGCTCGAGTTGCTGAATCAGATTTCGGGCCATACGGCGCTTACAGGTTTTCTTACGCTATTGCCGTGTCAACAGATTCTTCATATTGTCATATCAAAGCAGGAGCCAATATCCTCATCTACTATACGTTTAACTCGAAATTCAGAAACGTGCTGCGTCGATGTTTCTGTTTTTGATCAGGGTAGATCACTGTTGTGAACCATCTTTATTATATATCCTATATACAGTTTTCCAGCTCATTCTGTCGTTCGTAACGCTCCCAAAAATAGTACCACTCGCCAAAGAAAAGTGCGCAAAGGTTGGTGTGCATGCGCCATGTGAACAGCGTGCATCTTCAGACTTCGTTTAACATCGGATGTAAAACAAATATTTTGGTTTTTTAAAATACTCTCCCGAAAATAGTGACACTCACCAAAGAAAATGCGCAAAGGGCGGTATTCATGCGCCAGTAACATCTCTGTGAACGGCGTGCATGTTCAGACTTTATTTAACACCGGGTGGGAAACAAATATTTTGGTTTTTAGTGCGGGAATTTAAAAAAATGGAAGAAAACGTTGATAACTATTCTCACTGTCCACCACCTAAGTGAATTGTATCCGATGATGAGAAAATTGCAGCGAAAGTGTTTAAATATGTATCTTCGTACACAACTGTTTAGAAATGTATGAATACCCATACTTAATGTCTACAGACGTTTATTTCCTCCAACGAGTCATTTTGTGCACCAAAAATAAGGAGGCTTCAGATCTGAATAAAGAAATCATGACAAAACTTCTGGGTGAGCTAAAGATCTATTAAAGTTCCGACCAAATGTTATCTGAAGATCCCAGTGATGTTATGAACTATCCTGCCGATTAAGACTACAGACAATCATGGTGTTCTACTTATGGACAATCAGACGTTCACACCTAACATTATTTTTCCACCAGTCTTTGAATAAACAAAATTACCGTTAAATATTGATGCTTTTGAATTTAATTCCTGTCATATGTCCGGCTTTTACTCTAGTATCCAATACCATAATTCCAGCCATAAGTACGTCGGTCGGTCAGTCACATCATGCACACCGTCATTTGCGCACTTTTCGATTTTCGAGAGTTCGTTAACTTTCAACCACAGCTAAGGGGATGTATCTGTGGTTGAAAGTTAGACAATAATTGTATTGTTTCCCTTATATGTATTCTCCCGAAAATAGAAAAGTGCGTAAATGACGGTGTGCATGAACAGTTTGATTATGGAAAGAAGCCAACAACACAATTGACAGTACATGAACTGGAGACAGGAAGGTGCGGAGATGCATATTAAATCAACAGATAATCAAGATACTGTTCTGTCCAGTTTCATTCGGGAAACGGATTTAACTCATCATTTTCTTAAAAATAACCTTAAAATGTAAGTTTTTGATTGTTTCTTCAAGACAAAATTGTAATTTAAAGTATTCTTCTTCTTCTTCTTCCGTCCTTAGCCACCGACCGTCAAAGCAGTCAGTGGCCATTACGCCTAGTGGCGTCTTAGGGCAACAGCAGATAGGTTTTCTTTGCCATTGTTTCCCATCACGCCTATTGGCGTCTTTAGGGCAACGGCAAATCAATCCATTTGCTGTTGTTTCCGTAATCGAAGTGACTGGCAAACGGGTGATCAGCCCGTTGGTAATTTAAAGTATTGCAGACTTATTATTTTGGATCAAAATGATAAGATGGCTGCAATTAAAAACCTGTCAATTTTGACGGGTTATTGCTAGTATAAAATAATTCCCATAGGCGTCCGTCTGTCACATAATTTTTCCCCCACCAAAACTGGAGTCTAGAAATTACGTTAAAGTCGTGCGCTTCTGACCATTGCACTAAATTGCACGACACTTGAAATAGCGCACTTTAATCTTTAGAATTTCTTTTCGCCGTCCATGACTAAATTTTCCCCATCTTTTTGCAACTAAAAGTGCAATCTTTTTCATGGCGCATTTTTGTCGTGTAGTGAACTAAATTGATATAAATATATAAATTAAACAAATAAAATGGTATGAAGTGAGCTTTACAAGTTAATGGTAGACCGAAAACACGGGACGTTTCGGGTTTCACCCTTCGTCAGCCACAGTTACAAACAGGTGACAAGGACAAGAATTACATACAGGTCAAATAAATATACTACAAACACATACGATGACGAGAAACATATACAAAAAAGAGCGATACAAGCAGACGAAGAAGTAAACAACACAGGCGATGAGTGAAAAAAGAACAATAATAAAGCAAGAAAATCGCAAAACCAGAAAGAAATATCGAAACAAGAAAGTAAATAATCAACGAAACGCAAAAGGAATTAACAAAACTGCTAATAACAGTCCTCATCTAAGTAGCTATATCCGTGGAATATATATTAAAATTATCCTTTCTTTTATATCACAGATATACAAGGGGATTGACATAAGTCTTGGGCCTGAACATGAAAGACATGTCACAGAAAGCTGAAATTTTGTATAGTGTTTATTCCTTTTCAATATAGCCACCGTCTGAATTGACACACTTCTGCCATCTCTGCTTGATCTTGAAAAGACCTTGGGAGTAGAACACCCTATTTTTCAAACTAAACCAACCATCACATGCCATTATAACCTCTTCATCGCTGTCAAAATGATTTCCTTTTAGCTGTTTTTTAAGATTTGGGAATAGAAAAAAGTCTGATAAAGCCAAATATGGAGAATATGGGGGGTGTGGAAGAATTTCAATATTCAAATCGTTGGCTGCTAGCTGCACAAGCCGTGCTTTGTGAGAGGGCGCGTTGTCTTGAAGCAAAGGAAGATTTTGAGTGCGCGTTATCCCTCGTTTCCTGGTCACAACCTTTCTTAGTTTGGTGAGAAGATCTGCATAGTACTGTCCACTAACTGTGTTGCCACGAGGCAGATAATCTTTCAAAAGGACACCTTTGCCGTCCCAAAAAACAGTCAGCATCACTTTTCCTGCAGATTTCTGCGCCCTCGGCTTGACAGGTGTTGGGGAGCCCGGGGTTTTCCATTGCGTGCTGGCAATTTTGGATTCGGGGTCATAATGGTGTACCCAAGTCTCATCTACTGTCACCATGGTCTCCAAAAAATGTAGGTGTTTTTCCTTGAAACATCAGAAATTTTATCACAGCTCTGGCCTCCTTCTTTTCCATTGTTTTGTCAAATCTTTGGAGCAGCAGATCCGGTCATTAAGGTACATTGCGCCGTGCACCGTAGCAGGAAAACTCATTGAAGAAACAAACGCGTACTTTACACATTCAGTGCAAATATGATGAACTTTAAATGTGCCAAGTTTGATCTTCCTCCTGTGACTCCTTCATGGTCAGGCCCAAGACTTATGTCAATCCCCTTGTAGCTACTTAGATGAGGACTGGTATTAGCAGTTTTGTTAATTCCTTTTGCGTTTCGTTGATTATTTACTTTCTTGTTTCGATATTTCTTTCTGGTTTTGCGATTTTCTTGCGTTATTATTGTTCTTTTTTCGCTCATCACCTGTTGTTTACTTTTTCATCTGCTTATATCGCTCTCTTTTGTATATGTTTATCATCATCGTATGTGTTTGTAGTATCTTTCTTTGACCTGTATGTACTCGTAATTCTTGTCCTTTTTATTGTCGTAAATTTATTTGAGATAGGTCTTAGAAATAGTGGTCCCGTTAGAGTGAAGAATGATGGTGAAGGCTCTATGATAGAAAGGGGTAAGAAATAGATGTTGATTCACAAGGGTGCTGAAAAGAGTAAGGACAGTCTCTTAGATCGGGTAATTTCTCCGATCTGCCTATCTTACGACAATTTTTGTTTATCTGTAGACTCCTAAACCTTTCCTGGCTAAACAATTTTTGCCAGTTACTCAACACTCATGTACACACACCAATTTGGTGCTTCAAACACACATACGTGAATACAAACTACACATAACATATATGGGGTAATGGGTCGGCCAACACAGTAATATCAGTTTTATGGTGTTTATTATCATTAAACCAAAATCACAACATTTAACATGGTACAGTCAAAAATCATAGTTACAGAAAAATACAAATAACAAGTTGGGGGGGGGGGGGGGGTTGGGGGGGGGAGTTGGGGGGGGGGGGGTTGAGAAGTAGTATCCCAATATGCCCTTCCCGCTTGTATAGACAAAGAAAACCCAGTCCAAAGACAAGTGGTTATTAGAAAGAGATAATTTAACCCAAAATAGATTAATTATTCTGATAGGGGGTTTTACAATAATTGGTATGGTGGTGTAAGAACAGAGTCCTAGTGTTCTCCGAGTTATCCCTTGACTAAGCAGATTAAGGGAGGGGAAATAAGCAAAGGTAAGCAATCCCGCTTAAAGAGAACAATACCATGAATACAGTATAAGGATATTTACCAAATAAAGAGAATTACAAGTTCTGCTAATATATCTCGTTCATTCATGCACGCTAGCGATGGCCATCACATCAGTCACACACACATTCTCACTTACCGATCGTTGAATCAGGCCCTCCATAGAATAACACAAACAGGCAAGTAAATACTCAACACATATATGAATCTTTTCCTTCGTTTTCCAGCCCCAGACGAGCGGGTTTGGCGTTTAGCAGATTTTCCCGTAATCGCTGGAAGGTGAAACATTAGTGTTCCTTTTTGATGATTATCTAAAAGTTTCTATGGGATGGCACTGGCACGGGTAAAGTTATGAGAAGGTAGTGGTCTCCTGAATTTTCACCGCTGGTGGTGGGCAACTTCTATAGCGTGATGACAAAGACTGAACAGTGAATTATGTTTCCTTCGGGGTTTTTAATCCAGTGGAAAATACGTGACTGTCAGTGTACATAAATGATAAATTCTTTTCCACAGCAGAACAGTAAAAAATTAAATATATCGCTCTGGCAATTGTTCTTCTCCAGTTAATCTTTACAGACTTTATTGATTTATAATTTAAATGTTCTTGGGTGGCTTTATCTCATGTAACTTTAGAGAGCGAGACCACACCGGGTCGCCACAAGATTATATTTAAATGTTCATAAAATTCTGGATGTTGAAGAACTGAGTCTGGAGGACTCTATACTTTTGCTGGGACGCAAAGGTGTATGATCATTCTATGTGAAAAAAAATAGAAAACATGAAATCAATAAGCCCAATACGTATCATATTTTGACGCGCGATAAATTTACAGTTAAGACTATTTTAAACACTCGCGTATTCAATTATATATATTTAAGAAAACTTTCCGCGAGTCTAACAGCTAAAACCACACGCATATATATATATATATATATATATATATATATATATATATATATATATATATATATATATATATATATATATATATATATATATATATATATATATATATATATATATATATATATATATATATATATATATATATATATATATATATATATATATATATATATATATATATATATATATATATATATTGTTGAGTGCGCATCATGGGGCATAGCGATTATGTTAAAGTGGAGTTGCAGAGAGATCGCTTTGCACCATGTTGTACACTCACCAAACACAAAATAAATGCGATCATTAACTATGACTACGAAGTAGCGTAAAATGACGTAGAAGACATAGTTACAGGATTCCACAGTGTCGGCTGGTGTGGCAAGGTCCACTTATGGCAGTGTATTTGATTCTACTTTAAAAATGTTCATATCGGATGCAGATTTCAAGCAGAAATCTAATGTAATTCTAATTCAATTGAGGATAAACCCATCTCGTCAAGGTAGTATGAGATTTCGGATAAGATTTATTCGAGTATAGCCAAAGAGACATATTCGCAATTATAGAGGTTATCGTAACCGTCATGAAAGGGCATGAGTACCCGAATAGAAGAATATAATTGCCGACTAAAAGAAGATGTGCAGGAAGGCACCGAATTGAAACAGTATTGAGATGAAAGGATATCTAAATATATTAAGTGGAATTCCTAAGATTAGACTTTGAAGGAAATAATTATGCTATGGAAGCACTCAAAAGAAGATAAGTCTTGATAGCCTAGAGAATTGTGAAGAAGCATATACTTGTGCAAAAGTAATCTATGAAATGAAGAATCGATGATTTAAATGAACAATGTCAAATTGTATTAAGAGCAATGTGTCGTTCACATAAGTTCCTGTGTTAAATAAAGTGAAAGTCATAAACACAGAAGTTTTCGAGAAATGATTTCCAGTTGGAAGCATGAGTTTATAGAGATGTAACAAATTAAGAATTGAGAACAGTTAGTCGGATGAAAGGACTTAGACCACAAAGAACAATTCGATTACGAGTAGAGAAACTGTGCCCAGAATTTTGGTGACTACATTTCAGAACATTAATACAATATCCCTAGACATCCTTCCACATACTAGAGCCAGAATCCTTAACATACATATATATATATATATATATATATATATATGTATATATATATATATATATATATATATATATATATATATATATATATATATATATATATATATATATATATATATATATATATATATATATATAGAACTAGACTGTATTAATTTGTTATAAATCCCTTAACGGCTTCAAAATTAATTTTAAGCATCTATTATATTGGGAAATAACGTATAGATATCATTTAATTTACAACTGGAAACTTTTGAGATGGGTTTATTTAATAGGTTTAAATTAACACAAAATCCAGTGAAATAAAAATGAAAGAACTAGACCACTGATTACTTGAAACTAATATATTTTACCGTTGCACAGAATGAATTCACTCCAATGTAGCCGAAAATCCAGAGGAAATCTAGCAGGATTCTACTATAAGCTAGTGCTTCTTTAAATCTCTGGCAAACGAATGATAAACTGCATTCTTCAGTGGTCTCAATATATATTAAATGAAATGAGAGGTAATATCTAGATGTTAAGTTTAACGCCTTATTTGAAATCAGTGAACTTTCGGATTCCTGCGCCGCCAGTCCCCGCTCTATTACCTAACTATCTGACCGCTCGTCTTTCCCGTTCGTCTCGTTCTGCGAGCGGTTTCAGCGCTCTTCTCTGTTTCGCACTGAGATGCTAGACGAAGGCGTGAAACTGCTTCGTCCGTTTTGGGGACCATTACTGCCTTTGATTGTATCCCGCTTTCCTCGTTGGACTCTGGCATATCCCTACTAGGCATGGGGGACAGGTAAGGTATGGAAATAACTGCTTATAATCGCTCTAGAGATTTGCGGTAGGCGTGGTTTAACCTCCCCTAAGGCAAAGCGATGCTTCTGGATGCACGCATGAAACTATCTACATATTAGTTATCCAACGTGTTAAAAATCCACGTGGAAATGATGCATACTAATTTGCCCAGGTGGTAGAATTCCCCGTTGCTATTGTGCATGCTAATGAGCCCGCGTTGAATCCACGTTCACTCTTGTGTTGCACACAAATCCCGGGGCTGCGAAGCTATTCGAGGCTACTGTCCTATCATCTAACAATTCAGGGACTTCACTTTTCATACTATACGTACGTCACAATAGTCCCCACTTTTAGACATGAAACCATTTTTCATGTTTCATTTATGACAATGAAGGTGCCCTGGTTGGTAACTTTTGGATGATTGGTATCTTCAATTTCCTCTTCATCCTCCGTAGTCCAGTTTCTACTCATGAAATCCTGCTCCGACATTCTGTTTACCCGGAATGTATTCCACTTTAAAAGAGTACCTGCTTAAAAGCAAAGCCCAACGCATGATCCTTGCGTTAAATTCCTTATTTGCACCAAGAAAAGCTAATGGAGCGTGGTCTGTTTGCACTGTAAAAGATGTCCCGTAAAGAAACTCATGATGACGTCTTACCCCGTCAATCAGTGCCAGACATTCTCTTTCATCTGTGCTGTAGTTACGTTCAGCCGTTTTTAATTTTCGACTGCCATACGCAACTGGGAATAATATATTCGGGTCGGTGTCATCTGTTTGCAGCAGTGTTGACCCGATGCCCTGACCGGACGCGTCGACCTGCAATACAAAAGGTTTCTTGAGGTCAGGTAACCTCAAAATGGGGTATCCAGACAACTGTCCTTTTAAAGTGCTGTACGCGGTTTCGCACTTTGAATCCCAAATAACCATATCAGGACGTCCTTTTTTTGTAAGGTCAGTCAGGGGTGCCGTTAGTCCGTTGAAATTCTGGATATATTTTTGATAATACGCACATAGTGATAAGAAAGAACGGGTGTCTTTCTTCGTTCGGGGCCTTTTTGCTGCAACTATTTTCTCAACGTTCTTCTTAACAGGCCACATGCAGCCATGAGAAATAGTATGCCCCAGGAAGTCTAACTGTTCAAACCCGATGAGACATTTGCTAGGTCTGGCTGTTTCCTGTAGTCTCCTGAGGAGCATAGCAACCGTAGCAATATGTTCGTCATAGGTTTCCGATGCAATTAGTATATCATCCATGAAATTATGGATATGGGGACTGTGCAAAGGTTCTAAAAGCTTTCTCATCATCCTGGTGAACACTCCTGGTGCGTTGTGCAGTCCGAACGGCATCACATTAAATGTGTAATGTCCTTCACTAGTGCTGAAAGCTAACAAAGGTTTAACTTCCTCCTTGACTGGTATTTGGTAATAACCTTTACTCAGGTCAATCTTGGAGAAAATTCTTGCCTTGCTAAGCTTGGTGAACAACTCAGAAACAGTCCGGAGAGGTTCGGGCTGGAATTCCGTTACAGCGTTTAGTAACCGGTAATCTAGACACAGCCGAATTTCCTTATTGGGCTTCTGCAACAGCACTACACTCGAATTGTAAGGAGATGTATACTCACTGATAATTCCTGCCTGACGCAGCTTGTCTATTTCTCCGCGAAGTGCATCAGCTTTAGCGTACGGAATGGGGTAAACTCTGGTTCGAACAGGGGTCTCGTTAGTTAATTTCATGTCAAATTCGATGAGACTGGTTCGACCAGGTACATCCGTTAAGACTGCAGCGTACTGTTTCAGTAGCGCCCTGGTTTCTGTCTGTTGTTCTTCTGAGAGATTGTCGCCGAATTTGACATCTTTAAAGGATTCTGTTTGTTGCAATGGGTACTCCATGCAACTATCATCATCTTCCTCGTCTTCCGTTGCTGTGGCGACCACCAGGAGATGCTCGGAGGACGGCACTGGTCTTTCCAAATATCTCTTAAGCAGATTTATGTGAAAGACCTTCTCCTTTCCTTTAATGGAGATCTTGTAATTGGTGCGTGAGATCTTTTTAAGGACGGTAAACGGCCCTTGCCATACGATGCGAAGTTTATTGTTTCCGGTTGGAAGTAACAACAAAACTTTCTCCCCTGGTTGGGGTTCTCTCTCTTTTGCAGCTTTATTGCATCTTTTAGCATGTTTTGCGCGTGCTTTCTTAAGGTTGGTTGTAGCTAGATCCCATCCTAGCTGTTACCTTTCCTTGAGCTCAGATACATATTTGCTTGCAGAGACGACTGTCTCGTCAGCCTTTTGGTCTGTCAGGGACCGAAGTAAGGCTTCTAGTGGCCCCTTAATAGGTCTGCCAAATAAAAGTGTGGCTGGCGTAAATCCCGTAGATGCTTGGGGAACCTCTCTGTAGGCGAATAAGGCAGCAGATATATATAGGTCCCAATCTCCCGGTTTCGCTTGAGTCAGCTTACGTAATATCCTGGTGAGGCTTCCGTTGACACGTTCTACTAACCCACTTCCGGCCGGATTATAAGGGCTTGTGTAGATGTGCTGGTTCCTCAGGATCTTTACGATCTCTTCCATCAACAGGCTACGGTATGGGGATTTCTTGTCCGTCAAAATGTTTTGAGGGAAACCCAACAGTGTAAATATCTGCACGAGGGCTTCTGCGACATGCTTGGAATTCGTGCATGTTAGCGGTATAGCATCGGCCCACAAAGTGCAAGTGTCGACTAAGGTCAGGATAAACATGTGCCTTCTTTTAGTCCTTTCTAAGGGTCCTAAAATGTCGATTACAACCTGTTGAAATGGTGTACCCACTACTGGCGCATCACCCATGGGAATAAAGGGTGTTCGTTGCTTGGGTGCCACATGTTGGCACTGGGCGCAGGATTTCACGTACCAGATAATCTCAGAGTTCATTCCCGGCCACCAATAGTGGGGTTTTATTCACTGAATAGTGGCGTTTTGTCCCATATGTCCGCTAAAGGGAAGAGAGTGCCCCATTTCTAAGATCTGGCTTCTGTACTGCGTCGGTACTAGGAGCTGGTTATTCCCTGTATCAGGGTCGCCCGTTCTACGATACAATACGCCATCCTTCGAAAAGATGTCTCCGTGGTGTCTGGGGTCCTTAGCCATGGGCAGTTTTCTATAGCAGGGCTCCAGAGTAGGGTCCTTTTGTTGCGCCTACTTCAGTTCATTCGGCAACAAATTTGGCGCAGGCTCCCTCTCCTTCTTGGTTTGCCCTCTTGTTGTTACCGCTGCCACAATCGGCTCTTTTGGTCTCCCAACAAACACATATCTACATCCCAGGATAACTGGGTAGATAGGATCATCCATTATGGCCACTTTAATAACACCTCTGACAAAATCAGAGTGTATTTCTACAAGTGCGATAGGAAGCGTCCTGGGTGCGTCACTCTTAAAAACTCCACATAGTTTGACGGTGTCCTCTGTCTCCTGACCTGGTTTGACTAGGTGCCTGGCGACAATACAGTCAAAAGATAATCCAGTGTCAAAAAGACAAGTTGTTGAGGTCCCGTTCAAAATTACAGTTCCTCGCGTTGAGGGTCTGTCCCCCTCAGGTTGAGAATCACTGACATTGACTCTTCCTTGCGAGGCTGTATGCACGCATCCGATGCGGTTTGGCCCGGTGTGCTTGCCCTGATCAGACGTACTTGTTGTAGGGGTCTTTCTTTTGCCTTGACCTTGGTGGCCGCGCTGCCATGCAGGCCTGGTGGGTTGATCAGAATTGTTGTTATTTGGGGGATATCGGGTTTTGTAGAATTTCGATTTCTCTTGGGGAGGTCTCTGGGTATTAGTTTCTCGTTGGTTATAGTGCTGGGAGGAATTAAAAGAATAGGATGACTGTTCTAGATTTTGTTTTCGAGATGGCTCACCTGTGGGTTTGCGTTTTGTGCTGGGAAGTTCGGCCATTGCATTTGTATAGCGTTCCGCCTTATTAAGGATGTCCTCAAGCCTGACTGCTCCCTGTTCAGCCAAAAATCTACGGGTTTCGCTTGACAAAGTTGATTTTATCTGTTCCACAAGAACAAGTTCAAGAATTCCCTTATATGAAAGAGGTAATTCTGATAATTCCAGGCACTTTGTCAAATATCCCGTGAGACGTGAAGAGAACTGGGGAAATGTCTCCGTGCTCTCATTTCGGCTGTTTCTGAACATCTGCAGAAATTTTCAGGCGGTCATCTCAAACCGCTCTAGCAAGGCCTTCTTTAGTATGTCGTAATCATGTTGGTTGCTTCCCAGCTTTGTATACACGTCATAAGCATTACCTTTTAGTGCCGTTGAGAGTTTAAGGCACCAACGGGAACTCTCTAACCCATACAGATTTGCCAACCTCTCGAATTTCTCTAGGAAGGTGTCAATTTTCTCATTAGGGCTAGGGAAAGACTCTAAGACAAAAGACATCGCAGTTGATTGGGCAGATTGAGTGCTGGAGAGATCCGTTAACTGAGACTGGGGTGAAGACGGCTCTCCATTATTGGAAGTAGAACCACCACGACTCTCTAAAGCCTTAAGCGCCAATTCGTGCTGTCTCTCCTTCTCTCTCTCCTCACGTTGTCTCTCCTTCTCTCTTTCCCTCCGAGCTTCCATCTCTGCCTCAATTTTCTTCTGCTCCAATTGACGATCATCCGCTTCTTTCTTCCTAGCTTCTGCCCTCTCTTCTGCTTCCTTCTTCTCTGCTTCTGCTCCCTCTTTCTCTTCCTTCCTCTCCGCCTTCTCTCTCTCTTGTGCTTCTTTCTCTTCTTTCTTCTCCGCGTCATACCTGTCAAGTTCCCTGTTGACAAACAGGTTCGCGGCTTCTCCCTGTAATCCTGTCTCCTTGGCCTCCTGCCTCAACATGGACCTCAACTGAACTCTTTCTGCCATGTCAAAGAACTGGATGCTACTACGACTAGAGAATAATAAGAAGAAAAGATGAGGAAAAAACTCTAAACCGCTTACGAGAAAAACACAAAATATTAATTACCTGAGATACCTCCTACCTTTTTATTAATTTGCTAACTTATCGCTGCTATTATCTGTCAATTAAGACTCTTATTTTTTGTTTTCTATAACCAACGGCACTCGAGCTTTCCAGCTCTTTCGGCCCAATGACATGTCATTGCGAGGCTGGGGGGTCAGTGGACTTTCCTTCCAACTCGGTCAGGAGCTTCGCTCCTTCCCATCCACACGGGATTTATGTGCAGTAGCCGTTCAGGTTATTCAGTCAAATTTCCGGTCGTAAACATTTCGTCAAACGCCGACGGCCGGGTTTGAACCATGAACACCTGGTCGCCAGTACAACGGCGTAGCCATTACACCAGCGCGGCTCCCCATTAAGACTCTTAATGCAGGCGACTATGCCACATTAAATGGTAAGTCAAGCAACTAGAAAAATCTACTATTACTTATCGGAAGAGACAAAATAAAAATAAAAATTCATTTAAAAACAATTTAAGGGAAAAATAAAATTTCCTTAAAAAATTAATTCTCCACCACAAAACTCCGCCCGCCGAAGTCAGTTACGAGAAGAGACGTTATTAACTAGACTTTAAAAAATCAAAATAAGGCGTCTTTAGCTTAGCTCAACTCTGCTAACTTCAAAACCTTTGTGACTGTTTCACAGTCACGCGATCCCAGCAATCTTTATAAAAAAAAAATTCCCAATTTTCTCTGCCAGATTATAATTTAAATAAAAAAAAATTTTTTCCCGTGACTTTCTGCTGCTGTGGAAAGAAAACAATCCTATAATTATTTTGTGTGGTCGACACCAAATACTCAAAACGTTGTCTAGGGGACAAATTATTTTTTTATTCCCTATCTTCACAAAGACAACTCACTCACACTCTATCTAGAGTTTCTAATTTCTAGATCAGACTCAAAATCCCGGAGAGCAACCCATTTATTGTCGAAAATTTATTTGAGATAGGTCTTAGAAATAGTGGTCCCGTTAGAGTGAAGGAATGATGGTGAAGGCTCTATGATAGAAAGGGGTAAGAAATAGATAGTTGATTCACAAGGGTGCTGAAAAGAGTAAGGACAGTCTCTGAGATCGGGTAATTTCTCCGATCTGCCTATCTTACGACAATTTTTGTTTATCTGTAGACTCCTAAACCTCTCCTGGCTAAACAATTTTTGCCAGTTACTCAACACTCATGTACACACACCAATTTGGGGCTTCAAACACACATACATGAATACAAACTACATATAACATATATGGGGTAATGGGTCGGCCAACACAGTAATATCAGTTTTATGGTGTTTATTATCATTAAACCAAAATCACAACATTTAGCATGGTACAGTCAAACATCATAGTTACAGAAAAATACAAATAACAAGGTTGGGGGGGGGGGCGATTTGAGAAGTAGTATCCCAATATGCCCTTCCCGCTTGTATAGACAAAGAAAACCCAGTCCAAAGACAAGCGGTTATTAGAAAGAGATAATTTAACCCAAAATAGATTAATTATTCTGATAGGGGGTTTTACAATAATTGGTATGGGGGTGTAGGAACAGAGTCCTAGTGTTCTCCGAGTTATCCCTTGACTAAGCAGATTAAGGGAGGGGAAATAAGCAAAGGTAAGCAATCCCGCTTAAAGAGAACAATACCATGAATACAGTATAAGGGTATTTACCAAATAAAGAGAATTACAAGTTTTGCTAATATATCTCGTTCATTCATGCACGCTAGCGATGGCCATCACATCAGTCACACACACATTCTCACTTACCGATCGTTGAATCTGGCACTCCATAGAATAACACAAACAGGCAAGTAAATACTCAACACATATATGAGTCTTTTCCTTCGTTTTCCAGCCCCAGACTAGCGGGTTTGGCGTTTAGCAGATTTTCCCGTAATCGCTGGAAGGTGAAGCATTAGTGTTCCTTTTTGATGACTATCTAAAAGTTTCTATGGGATGGCACTGGCACAGATAAAGTTATGAGAAGGTAGTGGTCTCCTGAATTTTCACCGCTGGGGGTGGGCAACTTTTATAGCGTGATGACAAAGACTGAACAGTGAATTATGTTTCCTTCGGGGTTTTTAATCCAGTGGAAAATACGTGACTTTCAGTGTACATAAATGACAAATTCTTTTCCACAGCAGAACAGTAAAAAAATTAAATATATCGCTCTGGCAATTGTTCTTCTCCAGTTAATCTTTACAGACTTTATTGATTTATAATTTAAATGTTCTTGGGTGGCTTTATCTCATGTAACTTTCGAGAGCGAGACCGCACCGGGTCGCCACAAGATTATATTTAAATGTTTATAAAATTCTGGATGTTGAAGAACTGAGTCTGGGACGCAAAGGTGTATGATCATTTTATGTGAAAAAAATAGAAAACATGAAATCAATAAGCCCAATCCGTATCATATTTTGACGCGCGATAAATTTACAGTTAAGACTATTTTAAACACTCACGTATTCAATTATATATATTTACGAAAACTTTCCGCGAGTCTAACAGCTAAAACCACACGCATATATATATATATATATATATATATATATATATATATATATATATATATATATATATATATATATATATATATATATATATATATATATATATATATATATATATATATATATATATATATATATACAGAACTAGACTGTATTAATTTGTTATAAATCCCTTAACGGCTTCAAAATTAATTTTAAGCATCTATTATATTGGGAAATAACGTATAGATATCATTTAATTTACAAATTTACAACTGGAAACTTTTGAGATGGGTTTATTTAATAGGTTTAAATTAACACAAAATCCAGTGAAATAAAAATGAAAGAACTAGACCACTGTTTACTTGAAACTAATATATTTTACCGTTGCACAGAATGAATTCACTCCAATATAGCCGAAAATCCAGAGGAAATCTAGCAGGATTCTACTATAAGCTAGTGCTTCTTTAAATCTCTGGCAAACGAATGATAAACTGCATTCTTCAGTGATCTCAATATATATTAAATGAAATGAGAGGTAATATCTAGATGTTAAGTTTAACGCCTTATTTGAAATCAGGGAACTTTCGGATTCCTGCGCCGCCAGTCCCCGCTCTATTACCTAACTATCTGACCGCTCGTCTTTCCCGTTCGTCTCGTTCTGCGAGCGGTTTCAGCGCTCTTCTCTGTTTCGCACTGAGATGCTAGACGAAGGCGTGAAACTGCTTCCTCCGTTTTGGGGACCATTACTGCCTTTGATTGTATCCCGCTTTCCTCGTTGGACTCTGGCAACGCCCTACTAGGCATGGGGGACAGGTAAGGTAGGGAAATAACTGCTTATAATCGCTCTAGAGATTTGCGGTAGGCGTGGTTTAACCTCCCCTAAGGCAAAGCTATGCTTCTGGATGCACGCATGAAACTATCTACATATTAATTATCCAACGTGTTGAAAATCCACGTGGAAATGATGCATACTAATTTGCCCAGGTGGTAGAATTCCCCGTTGCTATTGTGCATGCTAATGAGCCCGCGTGGAATCCACGTTCACTTTTGTGTTGCACACAAATCCCGGGGCTGCGAAGCTATTCGAGGCTACTGTCCTATCATCTAACAATTCAGGGACTTCACTTTTCATACTATACGTACCTCACAGTCACCTGTTTGTAACTGTGGCTGACGAAGGGTGAATCCTGAAACGTCCCGTGTTTCCTATGTACCGTTAACTTTTAAAACTGATTTCCTACCATTTTATTTTTTTACTTTATAGATTTGTTTTCTTACCAGATTTACAGCAGCGTCCTCGTTTATTGTTATATACTGAACTAAATTGAGCGCGTGTCGAAACAAACTACATTCTGTTTCCATCCTTAATAACAGCATTTGTTTGACACTTGACACAATTTCTGGAATTTTCCCCATTTGTAATTTGGATGAGCGTGATTAAAGAATGGAGTGCGGTTACATTTGCAGTAATTCGGCCGATTTAGACGCTCATTTAGAGATCCTTTAATTCTGATTCGGAAACGGAGTAATAGAAAGTTTATTTTGACAAATTAAAAAAAAAAAAGAAAAGGTACCAAGGTAAGATTTAAAAAAAAATATCCATACTTTTACAAAACGTGTTGTGAAAACGCAGCTGTTAATTAATTAGTCCGATTTCAGTCCATTTCGTGTTAATTTCTTTCAATTCTTTCCATGCCATTTTTTGAGGCGTTGCTCCTCAACTTCCTAAGCAACGCATCCAGATAAATGACTATAGGATAATGAGTGCTGTCATCAGGGCATGCAGCAGAAAAGGCACAACATAACTATTTCCCGCCATATTTTGGCGGGTATGCTGCTTGTACCATATAACTGACTGTGTATGAATGTAGCGGAGACAACCCTAATCCAATCAGGGGAAAACAACAACAACTCTTGAGAGTTACCTTTTTCTTCGCACACACTCAGACCTTAGCTTACATGTGGTTGAATGAAGCAGTTTTTCAATCAAATGATGTATTGATCAATGCATTTTGACAATTTTTAAAAACAAATATTTCAATTACCCCAGTGCTGTGACTCTAAGCATACATTCATCTTGCTTGCTTCTATTAGCTAGTAGCTAGTCAGTCAGTAGCCCCCTTCAGTCATAACTGACTATGGAAATGCGCCCCTGAGGTGACAGTCCTCAGCTGTTTTTTTTTTTTTTTTTTTTTTGCCTGATGTTCCTTTTGGCGTGTTCTTTTCTCTTCTGCTTGTTGTGAGGGCTTCTTTTTATCCAATCTACGTTGGCGCGTTAGGGAGCATTGCCACTTTGTGCAATCGGCGGCTTCATCCTCCCAGGTTTGTTGATTTATATATCCAGTGCCTTCGTGTCTCTCTTGCACACATCTTTGAACTTCAGCTGTGCTACCCGGCTGTTCTTCTGCTATTTTACATTTGCCCGTAAAATAATATCTTTTATTTAAAAACGACACATACCAAGAGCCCTCGGTGATTTAGTGGCTACAAAGATTGCCTTCCAAGCTGACGATCTGCGTTGGATTCCCGGCAGAAGTGGTACAATGTTTTAGTTTTAAAATTAATTCAGGCATCTGTCTTCAGTTGTTATAAGGGTGTTTCTTGGTGTCACATAATTGAGTTCGCTCTCTTTTCCTCTCCGGCAGTATTGTTATTTTAGAGTCATTGTTGTTTACACTTCTTCTCCGTAATAATTCGTCTTGTCTATGTACCTGACCACCCCTGCTGAGAGAGTAGACAGGTGGTGCAATATTGACCGACAGTCAGGTTGGTAAAATTCTCGTGTACCAAACCTTGGCCGCGTCGGATTAGCACGACGTACGCCCAGCCAGTTTATTTAGCACTGATATGGCTATTGTGATTCACTAATTACTATCGTGAAGAATCACAGCCCACATGATTACACAAGGGTCGGTGTTTGGACAAGGACGGGAAGATAAATTACCCGTCTGCGGACAAATTTCAGACATGCACCTGAAAGACCGAATGTTGTAATAACTTCCGGACAGAAGTGTTACCAGGACATTATTTGTGATAATGTCAGGAGTTGTAGCGCAATCATTACCGCGAATCGACGGTTATAACAACTCCATATACGGAAAATGACCGTTTAAATAACGTGCAGAATTTTCCTATGAGGAAGGTTTTTGAACAGACGCCATCAAACCACGCATGATTGTAAGTATGGGCCGGCATTCGAGATGTAAACATAACAACATCTCTTATTGGAGCCTGGTCTAATAGTAAACAACAACCTGCGTGGGACGAAAGTTGCAATGTAACCTGAAACTTTAGTCGGTTGAAAGCAATGTGAAATTCAACTCGTCAAGAGACAACTAGACCAGCCAGAGTTAAGAATAGAATCAGAATTCATTTATCGGACCAGACTTGTTTGAGCTTCTTGAGGACTTAAAAGCCCAGGAAAACTCTACTATTATTATCAAGGAAAACCGGAATCTGAGTTACTGACGCGAGAGGTTAGATAAAATTGATGATGTTGATAGACAAAAAGATGTATCAGATGATACCAGGATAGTTGCCATTTAAGAGACTGGTCTTATAAGTAATACCCCATTCTCAGAAAAGAGTAATGATGTATAAATTGGTTTAAGTCTGGCTGTAAAGGTTACTGAACTAGATGGTAATATACAGTCCAGTAATCTATGGTGCCCCTCTCCTAAGACCAACCTATAGGCTGTTAAAGTATCTAGAGGTAATTAATAAAATTCAAAGTAACTTGAACTCAAACTTGAATAAAGTACTTAAAACAGTGCAGTATAATTTCTTAGTTTTAATTATTTACATAAATCTGTTTTTGTGTTGTTTTGTTGTATTGCTTTGGAAACTCAAAAATGGTGATGGGGATAAAACAATGTGATGATGCTGTTACAAATAATATAATACACCAACTTGATAATTAATTACTGATATTAATGTCTCTTTCTTGTTGGATCTTGGTCACTAGTTGGATGAATGTTCATATTCACTTTAATTAATTCACTCTGGATTCAGTGTCAATGTTAGTACTTGAAAATATAATCAAGGTATTTATATATTTAAACTGTCACTGGGACTTCTATCTATAGCCACTGTTCACACATGGATTCACCATTAAATAAAAGTTATCATAACTTTATACTGTGTTTTGGTACGTCATGCTCAGCTAGGCAGCCGTGTCTTAAAGGACTTATCTTAAATGCCTCTGCCTTCTGTGTTAATGAAGCAGTAAGGAATGGAACACCCAAAGCTGAGGGTTTCCACTCTCACACCTGATGTCAATACTTGGTGCTTGAACACTTCTTACACCGATACAGTAGAACACCAGTTATCTTCAATGCTGACAAGGTGATTGACAGGATACGATATGACCTGAAACACAATATGTCCTTCATAGCATCTGGCTCTAGAATCTTCCTACACAGATAGGAGATTAGTGAGGAAGTTCAGAATAGTTGATGGTAAATCAGTAAAGACAGATCAAGTCAGTGACAAGTAGATTTATCCAATAAAATAATATATCATTCATAAAAATCACTTTCCCAATATGTCCATGATTGACTTCACTAGGAACGCATAGGCCTTATGGTAAGTGTTAAGTGTATACTCAAACAATACATGAAATCAATTACTTTCATTCTTTCCTTACTCCTGATGGTATTGTATGGTCCAGCAATCAGAAAAGGCTTTAAAAGCTTCTGAAAACTAATAGCTTTCTTTCCATCCTTCCTTTGATTTAATTTTGAAACATAACTTATTTAGAACAAGGCGGTTTTCCTTCCAGGAATTGCACAATGAGATTCTACACAAGTAAACACTTCCACTAAGCAAAATATATAATATATATTCATTCATTCATAACCCTCCACTCCCAAAGGAGCATAGGCCTTCAACAAACACATGCCAAGTCCTCCTGTCACGTGCCATCATCTCAAGTTCTTTCCACGTTTTCCTCATCATTTTCACCTCTGTTTTCATCTCTCTTCTCCATGTGCTTCTTGGTCTACCTCTGCCTCTCTTGCCCTGGGGATTCCAGAACAAGGACTGTCTTGTAATGCTATCAACAGGTTTCCTCAGCGTATGTCCTATCCATCGCCATCGTCGTCTTCTCATCTCTTGTTCCACTGGCACTTGTTTAGTTCTTGTCATCAGTTCCACGTTGGTAACCTTGTCATACCATTTTAATCCCTCTATTCTACGCAAGCACCCATTTATGAAAGTCTGTAACTTTTTGGTTGTTGTCTTTGTTGTTCTCCGTGTGTCAGAGCCATACAATAGGACTGACTTCACATTTGAGTTGAAGATTCTTATTTTCGTGTTGGATCAGATTTCTCTTGATCTCCATATATTTCCCAATGCAATGAAAGCTCCTCTTGCTTTTTGTATTCTTATTTTGATATCACTGTCTGTCCCTCCAACTTTGTCTATATTACTGCCAAGATATGTGTACGATTCTACATCTTGTATTGGTGCTTCTTCAAGTTCAACCCTGTTATCATTACCTGCATTTATTCTCATTATATTTGTCTTTTCCCTGTGTATTTCCAGACCCAATTGCTGTGACCTCTCATCGAGTGTTTTCAATTTGTCCTGCATCTATAAATTATTATATATATATAATATATATACCTATTCTTAATTATTTCTCTTACCCTCAATCTCAGATACACAGGCCTTTAAAGGCCAAACAGTCTGTTCACACATGCAGATGGCGAAGGTGGCTTCGTGGCAGTATGCTGTTATCTGTGTTCTGTCATTTAAATTTGGCGGCGAGAGTGAAATTCTTCACGAGTAGCTTCCCATTTTTTCCTCCCAGCGGATGACGATAAGACAAACGATTCCATTGGCTGGTTTTGGCCTATCTCGGGTACTAAACGTTTCTTCTAGGATGATGCTCTCTGACCAATCTGTTAATCTCTTATAACTTTCATAATTTCTTACTCCGTTCTTCTTCAACCGATTGTCTCCACCGTGGTCTTGTTTTAACCTGTCGATTGGTCGCTATCGTTCTAACAAACTATCCTTTCTCTCCCTCCCCTGTATATTTTGCTATCGCAGTCAAAACAGGGTAAAACTGCTTCCAATCCTTGTTATAATGACATATATACTGAAGCACATTAAAAACGCACCACCTGTATAATCCAGGAACAGAGTGTGAAATGTAAATATAAGTGTTTACAAGTTTACATATTTGGAATCTTTATTCATTTTCCTATGAATCCATGCTGGTCATTAATTTGTACATTTGATTGTTATGAAATTCATTGCATTCTGTGCAGGCAAGGGAGAAAACGCAAAAATGCAACCAATAAAAAAAATTCATTCACACTATCCTCAGTATCTGGTATGTCCACCGTGTGCTTGCAAGCAAGCTTGGCAGCGGCTCCGCATGGAACGCACAAGTCTCTGAAGGAAATTTCGGGGAATCAAGTCCCATTCACGTGTAAGAGCAGCTTCGGGCTGTTGCAGATTAGCTGGAGAACCTTGCCTGTAGACTCTGCGTCCAAGCTCGTCCCACAGATGTTCTATAGGGGACATGTCTGGTGATAGGGCAGGCCAATCAATCGTCACAATGTTCTGCTGCTGTAGATATTGCTGCGTAATGCATGCGGTGTGCGCACGTGCGTTATCCTGCTGGAGAAGCTGCAAGTCTGGATAATTTGTGAACGCAGGAGCAACCAATGCATCCAGAACCTCATCTCGATATGTCACAGCATTAACATTTCCACGGAAGACGTGAAGAGGCAAGCGATGGTGAAAACTGAATCCTCCCCAAATGTGAATACTGCCACCTCTAAATCGGTTGTGCTGACGAACACAGCAATCTGCAAAGCGGTCTCCACACCGTCGCCAAATCCGCATACGTCCATCAGCAAAGGATATGTTGAATCTGCTCTCGTCTGTGAATAGGACAGCATTCCACTGCAGTCTAGTCCATCTGACATGTTGCTCTGCCCATTGCAGGTGCTGCTGACGATGTCTGTGAGTCAAGTTTGGCCCAACATAAGGTCGTCTTGCAGTAAGGCCTGTATCTCTGAGTCGTCGTATGACTGTCATTCGAGAGACTTGTCCACGTCTACCCACTATTGCTCTTGCTGTTTGACTTGCCGGGAGAGAACGATTCCTTAGGTGACTCAGCACAATATGACGATCTTGCGCAGGGGTAGTAACTCGTGGTTGGCCACTCCGAAGTCTATCCCGGGCACTGCCAGTGGTTCCGTAACGTTCATTGAGACGTACAATAGTGCTGTGGTGGCAATTCATCCTTCTGGCAATGGCCCGCGAGCTCATTCCGGTCTCCAACATACCAATGGCTCGTTGGCGGACGTTTTCAGATAGTCGTGGCATTTCAAGCACATGTACTGGGTGTTTTGTCTCAACGGCCTTTTTATACCGAGTATACTGCCACAACGCGTACACATTTTCAGGGTCATAGCTGTTGGAAATCGCGTTGCACGTGTAACTTTCATTGTTTTCATGTAGTCTGTACACAAACCCGTGGGTTGAATCAAGCACTTTCCATTCCAGCAACCATTCGCTCTCTACCTCATGACAAACACGGGGAAAATCCATTCTCACACTTTTTTTCCAGCTTCTCGGCATTAGTATATATAATAGTGGTGCGTTTTTAATGTGCTTCAGTATAGAAACTCATAACTCATGTACCACTGCTCCTATAGCTTAGATCCAGGTATCTACTAAAAGGTTAAGATATCTAGTATCTTACTATGATCATCGGACAGGATGAAATCCATTATTCTTTTTCCAGGAGTCGCAAATAAACACACACGTTAGGGCAAACTTCATCTGGCCTTCCTGCCCCAGCTCCCGGTTTCATGTTTACAGCGTTCGGTGCAGCGATTGGTCGAAATTTTTGTTGCTCATTCCGCTTTAGTTAGGCAAGGTAGGCCCTAGTTACTTGCCATTAGATATTGGTTAAGACACTATGTTACAGTTACACGGAGTCAAAGTGGGAACTTATTGTAAAGTAACAACCCCTCAGAACACGTGTAAGAGGCATCTTCAACAAGTTGCTTTAACTATTTCTCTGAGCCAGAAAACATTTTGGGATAAGTTGTACATTTATAATTCTATATTTTGCATTATTAACACGTGAAATAATATGTATATATTGACATGTAAATATTAATATGTGGGGCGAATATGAATTGAACATGTTCTTGTTTCTGTAAGTATAACTCATTTGTCTAGAGAATCCCGAGCCTATGGAGCTTGAACAATAACTTGTAAAATGGTTTCAAACGAACCAACTGTAAGTACGTTGAATCGAACGCCTCAGTAAACACAGCCGCATTTATTCATACAAACATTGATGCATCAATAATACGGTATTGTCAATACACATTCTCCAACACTCCTAATGGTGTAATGCTTATAGCACACGAGCGATGGCCACTCCAGGCCTAGACACTGTCTCAAATAAGTTCCACTGGGAACGCATGTAAACACAGCTCATCAGTCCGAAAGACTGTCAACAAATGCCCCTTTTACTCGGTCAAACATTAATACGTCACATGCGAACTACGCATAGTGACATAAACTAGTGCCACAATTATAGGCACTCCAAACATCTTCATTATCACTAACATGTGGCGTGCAAAAGTCTACGCCACAATATGTGAAAATTGGTAAGTGGATGTCCAAGTCATTTGAGGCTGACAACCTGAGCATATAGAATGATGATTTCAAGACCCACCACTGGAACGGCTGGTGACTGCTTTATGCGAGTTTCTTATAGAGAACTAAAAGCAGAGGTAGTCCCAAGTTCCACAAGGAGCAGGGAGGGAATGATAAGAGAATGATTACATACTATATTATTAAAATTTTTCAACCAGTCTAGATGGTTCTTGTGTCTTTATTCACCGGCGATGAAAATTGTTGAAATGTTGAGGGTAAACGGAGCATCGTACTTTTTCTTCAGTTCGGCAAATCCAATCGCAGTGTCAAGGCCATGGAGTTGTCACATTTTACACGCAACAAAAAGACTTTTGCCACCCCCTTACGCGACGTCACAAATCTCTTCCTCCCCCCTTTCCCCTTCATATTTTTAACATTCTGTTTGTATCCGTTATCATGTTTTTTTAATGAGTGTCCTATTGACAGAGTGGTTAGAGCGCTGGTCTCTTGCGGCTAAGGTACCGGGTTCGATTCACGGTATCATCGTGCTCCAGTTGTCCCAGCTGTGAATGGGTACCTGACTTTGCCCTTCAGTTAGGGAAGGAAAAGGCAGCGATGAAAGGAACTGGTCACCCCCCACCTCTCGATGCTGGACCTAGTATAGTGAAGTCTCTAACACTTCACTCCCTTACGGCAGTATCTGCTATGCGACTACCTTTACCTTTTTTTCATCATCATCATCATCATCATCATCATCATGCTCCTTTGCGATCTGTAGGGCAGTGATGATAAAGATATACGACCTATTTTCATGTCTCTTTTTGAATACTTTCAACGATTTAACGTGTAGTTCTCGAAATTGTCTTGTTAAGATGATTGTCAAGACACCTACAAAACTAAACAAGGTAACACTGACCGACATAATGCAAGCGAGAGTCATACCCATCAATCCCCGCCCCCGCATCAGACAACACAATACACCCCCCCCCCCGCCGCCCCCAAGGTTTAGTTCCAGTGCTTCTACACACCATAATACCCCCATGGAGAAATACGGAGAGTTCAAAACAAGCTAAACAATTGACCGGAGGATACTCGGAAGCACCAAAAAGAGAAATGGTATACACGGATGGCACAGAATATTATCAGAACACCCGCAAATATCGAACACGAAGACAACCAGAAATCGATTATCAGTTTAAATACCCAGATATGGTTGATCAAGAGATCATTTTAGAAGCCTATCGGAATACACAGTCTCCTAAGGAAAAACGTAGCCCCACGAGGAACACTGTAAACCTAGTTATACATGATCAACCCAGGTTGCAAAAATGAAGAGTAAGCAACTTTCGCAAAATCCCATACACTTCGAATCGATGTAGATCACAGAACGATCGAGCTGTTTCATTCCCTACACAGGACCATATAAATTACATTGCTACAAATCGACGTCACTTCAATCCACAGAAGAGAGACTCTTACCACCACCATCACCCAACCAGACGAATAATCTCTTTGATGTCCTGCCACACAACCGGATGGATAAATTGCCGTAGTGAAAGAGAGAGCACAAGTACATTGCCGTAGTGAAAGAGAGAGCGCACAAGTACATTGCCGTGGAGAAAGAGATAGCGCACAAGTACATTGCCGTAGTGAAAGAGAGAGCGCACAATCTTGGCGGACTGAGAGAGAGAGATTTGCCGCGCGGAGACGGTGTTAGATTTTTCGCTCGAATTTCAGAAAAAAAAATGTAAGAAAAAAAAATGAAAGGAAAAGTACTGTGCTCGGTTTGGGTTCGAAATTTTAACAATTTACATCTGCCGGTGAATAAAGACACAAGTACCGTGTATATGTAAAGGTAAAAATATACACTCTAAAAGTAAAAAAATGTTTTCAACCTTTTCAACCAATGTAAAGGTAAATATAAATATATTCAACCTAAATGTAATGAATGGTTTTTTTTTTTCGCTCAATGGGATTAATATGAATTCTCAGCGAGGGTAACAGTTCTGAGATAGAAGGAACGGTGAAATGAAAAAAGGGGGGCACATGAGTTTGTGAGGAAAACGCAATACTCAAGAGGGTATTTGTTCTCTTCGTTTGTGACACTAGTTAGTAGTACCAGTTGAGGGTACTATCTCTGGAGCAAGTCTGAAGTCGACGCTAGACACCATCATCAGACGGGTCTTAGAGACGCGGGACCGATTTGGTAGTTACTCCATGACACTTCTTGGAACGTGCTACAACTTTCAAACTTAACCAGTGACGAGTGTGAATCAGACATCCATCTACAAAGACCCAAACATCAGCTGGAGCAGAACAAACAAACTCATTGGCAGCTAAAAAGAAACATAAAAGCTTCCAAGTGAACTATCCAATTTTTAACGCCATAACATCACCAAGTGATAATAACTTTTTCTATAAGGAATTATTCATTTTTATAACTATTAAAACATAATTGATTATTAAATTTGTTACTTGTATAAAGACAAATCTAAAGTTGATTTAATAATTTTGAATGTACTACATTCGTATTTCTCAGACATTTCTTAAATACACTTAAACAGAGCTATAAAATAATAATAAGAGGAATTTCGCTGAATTAACTCTGCTGGCGGCTTGAACGAGCTAACGAATTATAAGATAACCCTATCCTTCACAAAAGTTGACGGCAGATACTAGAGTTAACATTTGCTCAGCCTCGTGTAGCTGTGGTGAAGTGGGATGTTATAAATATTTATAGGGGACTTAGTGTACTGACTGAGATCAGCTGTGAAGGTATCTATATCTAATAAGTGTAGTGTATTATAGATAACCTTACTTGCTGCCACATATATATATATATCTCAGTCAGAATTATTCTGGAATAGTGTGATGACTACGTTGTATGTCTAGGGTATGTGTATGATGAAGTGTAAGTCATAACAACAACAGACAGATAAACAATTTAATTTATTCCACCACACTTGACAACACTGTGACACTCACATACATATAACACTCTAAAGGATAACTTAAAGGAGTCACTGATAACTTTTCAAATAACAATATGTATTCATTGCTGTTATGAATGAATATGTGTCCTGATTCAATTACAAAGGGAACCAGGAATCACAATCAATTTTACTTACAAGTTATATGTACAGAATTTATCAATATGAATATTGTAATGACATATATTATTAAAAGTATCCTATGTGTGTCAGTTGTGTAGTAGTAATATGAGGTAATACTGGTTTTGTTTTGTTCAAGCTCTGTTGGTATTTGTCATCATGACTTCAATAGTTTGTCTTTAGGAGAACTATTATTGGAGATGTTCTCAGTTCCTGATATTAACACAATTTAATTCCCCTCTTAATGTTATTTTTACAAGGTCATTTTAAGCTGGGGGTACATAATTTTGAGCTCAGCTGGCCACATCAGCTTATCTGGCGTGATGGCGGCAGGAACAGACTCCTCTGCTCGACTCTCCCCTCGGCTCTGGAGACACCTCACTGATAGCTAAATGGACCAAGGAGTATGCTGTCCGACTCTGGATTCAGCAAAGCTCTGACCAGGTGCTGCTCAATACCATCAAGACCACGGTCCCTGAAAACAAGAAGGATGTACCTTCTACTTCATAACTAATTTATACTCTCTTTTTACACTGAGCACAATACATCACAAACATTGAGTTCAGAGCGTTAGGCCAACTGTCAGCTTCATCTGAAATATTTTATACCAGTATTTACCTCCTTAATGGTTACCACGCCTCTGCACTTCCAGCATTATTTCTGTCTAATCAATAATCTAGGTGTCAGTGTACTGTTTGGCCATTCCATGCAGTTTTACTTTCCTCCGACACCTTCTGTTCAGGCTGGAGCATTATAGGCTTTATATCATGTTTGCTACTGAACTACACATATATACAGGCATAAATTAACAATTCACATTCAATTTTGGAGCCGCGCTAGCGTAGTGGTTACAACACCGCTCTGGCGACCGGGTGATACAGGATCAAACCCGGGCGACGGCATTTGAGGATTTTTCGTCGACCGGGATTTGGACTGGATTAACTCGAGACCTGGCGAGGACATTTGAAGGAGTGTCGTCGACCAGGGACTGGCGGCTCCTGAGCCTACCCAGCTGCAATGGGTACCTCCGAAATCGGCGAGTATTTGCCTGAATGGCGAGGGACACCTGTCTCTGTACAAGAAATAAAGGGATACTCACGTAAAATCAATGTCAGGTTAGACATAAATAATAACCTGAGATTTCGCCTCGAGTATTAGCGGGCGTACGAAAAAAAAAAAAAGATACTGAATGTTTCAAGCTTACCACAATTCATGGAAACAAACACAGATACGTTGATTAGCAATGAATTCTGGCACAAAATACTGGCACAAATTCCCATCTGCTTATGTTCCAGGCTTTTATTTAACACAAATATGAGCTGGCTTCAACGCACTGTTGCTTTATCAAGCTTATTTGCACTAGTGGTCTCGAACTAACGCTTCTAAGTGAGTATATCAGCGAGTCTAGCCAATGGAGCCACGTTTCGACAAGTATTTGAAAAAATTTTAACTTCCTACGTCTCCCCTAACAACCAAGGATAGCCTTTATAGCCCGACTAATCGTGTTTAGCCTTACATATCATTCCAGCCAATCAGTTCAAATGTAACTTGTGGCCCATTTCCCGTACAATGGTGGTGAAAAAAAAATCTACCACTGAGCGATTCTGATTTTGGGTGTTGTCTGACAGCACTATCATTTTATTTTGGCTATAACTTGTTAATTCCTAGAATATTTGCATAACGTTGTACATATTCTTTGTCAGCAAACCCTAAGGAACCCAAATATATATATTTAATAGAGCTAAGTGGCTGCGTTCAAAATATGCAATTTCTTCTACCTCCTGTTTCGAAGATGTGCTGTCTGGGTACTGTAATGTTTTCAAACGTAAACCCATCTATTGTTATCTTTCCTAATAAGCGTTTTTTGTGATTTTAAAACCTAACTCTGGGAAGGGTAGTGAATTTATCACTGTCCGTCTGAAAAAAAGTTAGTGCATGTAGTCTTACACGCGTGATGGCAGCATTTGTGTATCGCGCGACGCGTGGTTAGTGGTCGGCTTTCTGCCTCTCCCTTTTCCCTATCCTTTAGTCTCTCTGTTTTTTGTTTTTGGTAACATAGTGTAGAAAAAGACATGAATGGAATTTAAAATTTAGGTCAACTTGCATATTTCAAGGTTTTTCTTAGAAAGGCAGCACATTTTATTGTGTGTTTGGGAAACGCGTGTATGTTGCAGAAGGCCTTTTATATCAACGTGAAAGCGTTACAATTTGCCGACGAAGTAGAAAAGAAGGGGGATTTCGAGTACTGTCATTGTGACAGCACTGTTCTTTACCATTCTTCTTCCTTTATTTATTATATGTATTTATTAGGCTTTATATTTACTTGATAATTTATATATGTGGATTAGAATATTCCACGACATCTCCCCTCTTAAAACAGACATTATATGTCAGTCCTTTATTCTATATACACATAGAGAAATTTATTATTAGTTCTGGGGTTTACGGTGATTCTCATCACACGGATGGCGGCTTAAAAAATCCGCTCCCAAATTTGTTTTTCCAGATATATACTCAATGCTAAAATTATATGGAGCCAAAAGTAAAGACCATCGGAGTAACCTGGAGTTCTCATGCCTAGCCTGTGCTAGAAACGATAAAGGTTTGTGGTCTGTTTGCAACTTAAAGGCCTTCCCATACAGATAAATATTGAATTTCTTTATTGCCCATATTACTGCAAGACATTCTTTTTTCGCTAGTTGAGTAATTGATTTCAGCTTTATTCAATTTTCTGCTAGCATATGCCACTGGGCTTAATTCCCCATCCAATGCATCGGATTTCTGTAGTAGAGTTGCACCTAACCCAATATTACTTGCATCCGTCCTTACTATGAATTCTTGACTTAAGTCAGGTAATTTCAAAATAGGTTTACTTGTGAGCTTTTCCTTCAATTCTTGGTAAGCCATTTCACATTGTGGGGTCCATGTAATGCGATCTGGATGTCCTTTACGTGTCAAATCAGTTAACGGTGCACATATGGAATTAAAGTTCCTGATATACTTCTGGTAGAAACCACATAATGAGACAAAGGATCTCACGTCCTTCTTGGTTTGTGGTCTCGGGGCTTTCTGTAGTTTCTCTAAATTCTTTGGGTCAGGGGTCATGTTTCCCTGATAAACTGTGTGTCCCAAAAATTCCAATTCTTTACATCCAACGCAACATTTGGTTGGTCGGGCTGTTAAATTTGCCTCCCTAAGTCGATTAAACAGCATGTTCAGAGAGTCAATGTGTTCCTCAAATGTTTCTGTTGCTATCAGGATATCATCCATGAAATTTGTTATACATGGATTATTCAGAGGGTCCAATAATTTTCTCATCATTCTAGAGAAGACACTAGGCGCATTCTTCAATCCAAATGGCAATCTATTAAACTCATAGTGTCCTTCTGAGGTACTAAAAGCTAGGTATGGTCTAACCTCAGGTTTTACTGGAATCTGATAGTATCCTTTACTCAGATCCACTTTTGAGAAATATTTAGCTTTATTTAGTCTGGCAAACAGCTGATTTGTATCCGGCAATGGATCCACCTGTCCTTCTGTAATAGCATTCAGTCTCCTGTAATCTATACAGAGTCTATGTTCTCCAGAGGGCTTCCTTAAGAGTACAACACCGGAACTATATGAGGATTCACTGTGTGAAATAATTCCCTCCTTCAATAGATAGTCTATCTCTTCCTTCAAAGCTTTTTCCTTAGCAAACGGAATCGAATATGGTTTCATACAGACAGGTGTGGGGTCTATCAGTTTCATATCATATTCCAATAGGTTTGTATGCCCTGGTCGGTCTGTTAACACCTCTGCATGATTATTTAGAACCTGTTGCACTCTCTCTTTCTGAGTTTTCGTTAAATGTGTACTGATTTTTACCTGTGCTGCTGTCTCACAGGGGTGTAATGGATATTCAAATGATGAAAGTGGTTCCTTTTTCATCTCCATGGCGATGGACAAGGTCAACAAGTGTGTCTCTTCCTGATGTTCTCTTTCCAAATATTTCTTCAGGAGATTCACATGATAGATTTTTTCTTTCCCCTTCTTATCTATCTTATAATTTGTTCTAGATACCTTCTCTAAAACTGTATATGGACCCTGCCATCCAATTTGTAACTTATTCTGACTCCCGGGCAAAAGAAGCAGTACCTTCTCTCCCACAGCCAAATCTCTGTCTTTCGCCTTCCTGTTATAATAGGCAGCATGTTTCTTCCTGGCTTGTTTTAAATTTTCATTGGCAAGTTTCCAGCCAGTTTTCAAACGAGTGGTCAGCTCATTCACATATTGGTATGAAGATGTAATGTTTTCCTCTGCCTTTTCATCAGTCCACGTTCTTAACAAAGCTACATATGGACCTTTAATTGTGTGGACCTATTTGTCCATGCACCGGTATGGTCTCTTCCACTCGAAGCTTTATAGTGATGATTTTTCCTCCCAGAATTATCATTCACAAAACGACCGCTACCAATTTTTCTCTTGGGGCTGTCTCCCCTCTTAAAATTCTTGATGAGAGATTTCCTCTCTACATCCTCTTCCTCCAGTTTGTTTAAGTCCGATTGAGGGATTTTCGGCTTATCCTGGGGTAAGACATCTCTTTGTACTCTCCGCATAGTGGCCATTGTAAAACAGTTAAGTGAAGCTTGTCCGTGAAAAGGGGCTTCCCATTCCATTTGGTCCACTTTATCAAATCTATTTTTCTTTTTATTATCAGGCCTAATTTTGCCCCGTGGCGTGTCCAGGTCCTGATCCATGTTCCCACTTGTGGGTGTTCCCTCATGTGCTATGCTACACCTTTCTACAAAATTCTCAATGTCCCATCTTGCTTTGGGCCAATAATAATTGTGAGCCACCTTTTGAATGATGGTACCTATCTTCTCATGGTCCCCATCTGGTTTCACATGTAGGCTCCTTATTAAGTCTGTCCTATATCTTTTAGGAAGTACCAGCTGTCCTTGACCTTTGGATCTAGCTCCAGTCTTCCTATACATCAACTTGTTTTTCATGTAAAAATCTCCCTTGCCTGGAGTTGTATGACAAGTTGACAATTTTCTGAAACAAGGCTTGAGTGTTTTATCCCCAGCCTGTGCCTTCCTCATCTCTTCTAGAGTGGTATCCAACATAATATCCTCCTCCTGTCTTGAGGTCGACCTGACCTGAAGGGTTGCCATATACACAGGTTTCCTTCTGCAACGGTCAGTGTCATGATTGTCCATCTGACAATTCTTACACCACCTTTTTCCTTGGTTGAAAGATTTTCTTTCATCATATTTCCTTTCATCGAATTGTGGGAATTTATTTTTATTTTCATACCGTGGCCTATCAAACTGGTGCTTACCTTTATTTTGATCCCTAGGATCAAATTTATTAAAGTTCTGTGGTGCCCTAAAGTTATCCACTTGTTTCTTTTTATTACCTGTTACCTCTGCTTGAGCTGCTTGATACCTTTCAGCAACATTTAGCAACTCACCCAGCCTCTCTGCACCTTGTTCCATGAGAAACTTTCTCAGGTCTGGAGCCATGGACTCTCTTAGTTGCTCTATAAGGACCATTTCCTTAAGATCTTGGGTTTTCCCCAGAGAAGTCCATTTCTCCAAGTATGTCTCTATTCGTGCAGAGAACTGGTGATAGGTTTCACCTGACAGTAGTTTAGCATTCCTAAATTTTTTCCTATAGAATTCTGCATTCTTTTCATATCTTAACAAAGAGCCTGCTTTAGCATGTCATAATTTTCCTGATCACCTCTGCTCATTTTTGCAAAAACTTCATAAGCTGCCCCACGAAGTCCCTGAGATAACTTTAAGCTCCACCTTTCTCTCTCTAACCCATACGTGGTAGCTAATAGTTCATACCTATTTAGGTAGCTCTCTATATCATCGTCTTTCTCAACAAAATGATCTAAATGAAAATTCATAGCTGAGGTTGACGCTCCCTGAGTAACCGTAGCATCAGAGGCAAAGGGACTGGCACCATTTTCAGGAGCATGGCCTTGAAACTCAAACTCCCTTAGTCGTAACTCATGTTCCCTTTGTAATCTCTTATCTTCTGCTTCCCTTTCTGCAGCTAATCTCTTGTCTTCCCTTTCTGCAGTCAATCTTTTGTCTTCTCTTTCTGCCTCCAATTTCTTAGCCTCAGCCTCAATCTGCAACCTCTTAGTCTCAGCCTCAGCCTCAAATTGTAACTTCTTAATTTCCCTTTCAGCCTCTAACTTTCTTTCGGCTTCAAACCTTCTTTCTTCGCGTTCAATAAATTTGTCACATTCCGTGGTGACATAGGCAACCATAACTTGCCCATCTAATCCTAACTCTTTTGCAGTCTGAACAGCAGCAGATCGAAACTTGGCCAGGTCCGCCATTGTCTATCATGTAAATTTATACAATGTCTAACCAACAATTTAATCTCTAAATATATATCTAATGGACAACACAGGCACCGTGAGCTCAACCTTATTTAATTCCACCCAAGGATACCTTTTAATTCTTATATTCCCTGAAGTGAATTACCCCCAATATTTATAATAGGGAAAGATTCAAAATCCCAAGAGCGAGACCCCAATATATGTGGTGAAAAGGGATGTTATAAATATTTATAGGGGACTTAGTGTACTGACTGAGATCAGCTGTGAAGGTATCTATATCTAATAAGTGTAGTGTATTATAGATAACCTTACTTGCTGCCACATATATATATATCTCAGTCAGAATTATTCTAGAATAGTGTGATGACTACGTTGTATGTCTAGGGTATGTGTATGATGAAGTGTAAGTCATAACAACAACAGACAGATAAACAATTTAATTTATTCCACCACACTTGACAACACTGTGACACTCACATACATATAACACTCTAAAGGATAACTTAAAGGAGTCACTGATAACTTTTCAAATAACAATATGTATTCATTGCTGTTATGAATGAATATGTGTCCTGATTCAATTACAAAGGGAACCAGGAATCACAATCAATTTTACTTACAAGTTATATGTACAGAATTTATCAATATGAATATTGTAATGACATATATTATTAAAAGTATCCTATGTGTGTCAGTTGTGTAGTAGTAATATGAGGTAATACTGGTTTTGTTTTGTTCAAGCTCTGTTGGTATTTGTCATCATGACTTCAATAGTTTGTCTTTAGGAGAACTATTATTGGAGATGTTCTCAGTTCCTGATATTAACACAATTTAATTCCCGTCTTAATGTTATTTTTACAAGGTCATTTTAAGCTGGGGGTACATAATTTTGAGCTCAGCTGGCCACATCAGCTTATCTGGCGTGATGGCGGCAGGAACAGACTCCTCTGCTCGACTCTCCCCTCGGCTCTGGAGACACCTCACTGATAGCTAAATGGACCAAGGAGTATGCTGTCCGACTCTGGATTCAGCAAAGCTCTGACCAGGTGCTGCTCAATACCATCAAGACCACGGTCCCTGAAAACAAGAAGGATGTACCTTCTACTTCATAACTAATTTATACTCTCTTTTTACACTGAGCACAATACATCACAAACATTGAGTTCAGAGCGTTAGGCCAACTGTCAGCTTCATCTGAAATATTTTATACCAGTATTTACCTCCTTAATGGTTACCACGCCTCTGCACTTCCAGCATTATTTCTGTCTAATCAATAATCTAGGTGTCAGTGTACTGTTTGGCCATTCCATGCAGTTTTACTTTCCTCCGACACCTTCTGTTCAGGCTGGAGCATTATAGGCTTTATATCATGTTTGCTACTGAACTACACATATATACAGGCATAAATTAACAATTCACATTCAATTTTCATTAAAAGATACTGAATGTTTCAAGCTTACCACAATTCATGGAAACAAACACAGATACGTTGATTAGCAATGAATTCTGGCACAAAATACTGGCACAAATTCCCATCTGCTTATGTTCCAGGCTTTTATTTAACACAAATATGAGCTGGCTTCAACGCACTGTTGCTTTATCAAGCTTATTTGCACTAGTGGTCTCGAACTAACGCTTCTAAGTGAGTATATCAGCGAGTCTAGCCAATGGAGCCACGTTTCGACAAGTATTTGAAAAAATTTTAACTTCCTACGTCTCCCCTAACAACCAAGGATAGCCTTTATAGCCCGACTAATCGTGTTTAGCCTTACATATCATTCCAGCCAATCAGTTCAAATGTAACTTGTGGCCCATTTCCCGTACAATGGTGGTGAAAAAAAATCTACCACTGAGCGATTCTGATTTTGGGTGTTGTCTGACAGCACTATCATTTTATTTTGGCTATAACTTGTTAATTCCTAGAATATTTGCATAACGTTGTACATATTCTTTGTCAGCAAACCCTAAGGAACCCAAATATATATATTTAATAGAGCTAAGTGGCTGCGTTCAAAATATGCAATTTCTTCTACCTCCTGTTTCGAAGATGTGCTGTCTGGGTACTGTAATGTTTTCAAACGTAAACCCATCTATTGTTATCTTTCCTAATAAGCGTTTTTTGTGATTTTAAAGCCTAACTCTGGGAAGGGTAGTGAATTTATCACTGTCCGTCTGAAAAAAAGTTAGTGCATGTAGTCTTACACGCGTGATGGCAGCATTTGTGTATCGCGCGACGCGTGTTTAGTGTTCGGCTTTCTGCCTCTCCCTTCTCGCTATCCTTTAGTCCATCTGTCTTTTGTTTTTGGTAACATAGTGTAGAAAAAGACATGAATGGAATTTAAAATTTAGGTCAACTTGCATATTTCAAGGTTTTTCTTAGAAAGGCAGCACATTTTATTGTGTGTTTGGGAAACGCGTGTATGTTGCAGAAGGCCTTTAATATCAACGTGAAAGCGTTACAATTTGCCGACGAAGTAGAAAAGAAGGGGGATTTCGAGTACTGTCATTGTGACAGCACTGTTCTTTACCATTCTTCTTCCTTTATTTATTATATGTATTTATTAGGCTTTATATTTACTTGATAATTTATATATGTGGATTAGAATATTCCACGACAGTAGCATTGTTCTCGCTTTCTGAATGTCTTGTGAATACTTCTTTGATGTAGAAGCATCATTATCCTTCTATCTACAACTCTGCCAAGAGTAATCTTGTGCGAAGGTAGACACATTTGAAGACCCACATTAGATACTCTAGGTTTTGGCCACTGTTGGACCACTACTTCAGAGCTAAGAGGGGGCAACCAGTGACACTTGGTTTCAGGTGTATGTGTGTACTGACAGGTTTACTTGTTCCGTGGAAGATGGAAGGAAATGAAACGGAATAAACTGAATAGTGGAGACATTGAAACAGAAATCGCGCACAATACAGTGTAGTCCGAATACGCGGAACTCGTTTAAGCCGAATTTCGGTTAGATCAAAGCATCTTTGCAGGTTCCGGTAAGAAGTCTTCTTTGGTAGAAACACACGATAAGCAGAATTCCGGATAAGCCGAGATATTTTAGATGGCCCAAGTGACTTCCGCTCATCCGGCCTGCACTGTATTTGTTTGTCGTAATGTATTGACCTGTTACTTACTAGTGTGTTCAGAATAAGACATAGATACAAAATAAAATGTATATTTGTCACCACTTTATGGACAGACTAATAAACGGACGTTTCAATTAAGCACCTGTAGCTGTTAGGTTGGTTAAGAGGGAAAATTCGGTTAGAGTTATGGTATGAGATTTGTTTTTATTAGCTGACTTTTAATTTATAATCTAAGGGGAATAATCGATAGAATGAGAAGAGGGGGTTAAGAGTTGTGCTTACATTCCTTGGTTGAGGATTGTTGATGTTTTGATTTTATGGTTTTGACAAGATGAGCGAAGAGATTTATGCAAGTGGAATTTATGTCTTAGTCAGTTGTTTGTCAGACAAAATTGTTGTAGAGTATTCGAAAATAGTCGTCGTTGCAAATTGACGTTTTAAATTAAATCAGTTTGCTCCTAGATGTGATAGAGTTGGCAGCTTCTGCCGTGGCAGGAAAGCTGTACTATCGCCCAGACATCCAACTCGATTATTTGCCACGTGAGATATATGACTGTGTTTAGTTATTCTGAGGACAAGATGTAAACTTTCGTGTGAGATGGACTGTGTGTATTCTAATTTTCAGGTACGTTGAGTTTTGCCAAACTATTAATGAACTGTTGGTAAAGTGAAATACGGTAGACAGCCAAGAGTAAAGTGAGCTATAGTAGACAGTCAAGTATAAAAATGAACTATAGTAGGCAGTTAAGTGAATTATATTAGGCAGCCTAGAGAAAAGGACAGCAGAGTTTGGTAAATGTACATCCCTGGCGGTTAGGCCAGTGTCTATATCTAGATACGCCAAATGATAGCTGCTGTTTACCAGTACAGATGATTTAAGACAGACATTTTAGTGTATAAAGGTTCGGAACAAGACGTATTAAGAAGGGTTCTCAAAATGGCTAGATCTAGCAGCCACAGTAGAGCAGTCGGATAGCAAGAAAGACATAATTGAAGAAATATTGGTAACTGTTATCGTATCATCGAGTTGTACCAGCCTGCCTATATTGTTCACTGAGAAGGCTGAAGAACATTGTTGCTGTGAACGATTTATGTCGATGCAAGTAGCATCTCATATGCCTCTTGTATAAATAAACATCATCATCATCTGTTACAAGTCGTTCTGGTGTTGAGCGTACTACAGTCTGATAGGAAGAGACAGAGAGAGAATGATGTTAAAGGTATTGATACAACAACCATGGGTCTGCTGTAGGGTTGTGATCTGAATCTAAAATACGATCAACGAGATTTCTAATCACAACGGCCACACACCATCAACAGCTTAAACAAAATACAGAACAACAGAACTGGCCAATCATTACTTTATCTTGCTGGCTATTGTGTTCCAATATACGGTACGTACTTTGTTTTTGATGTTTCACTTAATTCACTGAGTTTTGTGGACATTTGGTGCTCCTGTATAAAGGTAAATGTAGTGCCATAGGTTTCGAACCAAGAAGCCGATAACTTTGCCGCGAGCGGCAAGTGCTATAACTACTCTACCAATCGGACACTCTGCTTTCTCTGTAGTAGGCCAAGCGCATTTAGCACCCTCGCTAACGTCTCGGGAGACCTTGACTCCTTATCGCGCAAGGAGCTAACTGCCACAGAACTTGCAAGTGTGTACTTTACTGCACAAGTAAAATGGTGTATATCTTACCTAATGCGGTTAACGGCAGAATATGGAAATAAATTTTTTTTTTAGTAAGTATCCTTTCTTTGCTATCAGGCGTAGTTCATTGTGCTGTTTCTTCATTACGCTCATTTAACACCAATCTCGTAAGCAAAGAACACGGGCGATTTATGTTTCTTTCTATATTACAAAGGATCATAGCTTCAAAGATGCTCTGATGTAACTCCGAATTAGTGAACTTCGTAGTACCTCCGGGGTTGTGGAGTCGTTCAAAAAATGTTCCTAACTCTGACTCCTGAAATGTTAGAAGTACGACTCCGACTACAGTTTTTTTACTAGTCATGTGGCATAAAAATCGGAGTCAAGACATTTTTACCGGCTTCGACTCCACTAAAACGACCGGCTCCACGACTCCAACTTCCGACTATGACTCCTGGGTACCGCTGTCTCTGGAGTATATATTTCCCATAAGAGGGGGAATTTCCATCTTTTTTTTTTTTTTTTTTTTTATTTTATTTGCCTGCAGATAGAAAGAATCTTAAGAAAAATAATTTGCTTGGTATTAAATGATCCTACGTCTGAAAAGGGAGGAAACAGTCGCACCACCTTTTCGGGAAAATATGGACACGTGCGCATTGTATTCTGCTTTGAGTGAAAGTTATCATGAACATCCATTAGAATCCCCAAGTAGAGGCCAACAATCTATGTCATTCGAATTTCAAACATCTCTTTGCAAGTAACCAGTCAAGAAATGGCGGAATAGTTTAGTAATATAGTTATATAATATCATATTACACGCCCGTTGAGCCATATTGGGAATATGATGTTAGGCCCATATTTTCTTGAGTATCGTCACACTTGGGGTGATGTGGTCAGCATCACGTCGGCCGCATTTAACCTTCCCAAAGTTGCTATGGTACCCAATTCATGAGGCTGGGTCGACCCCGGAGCCGTTTGCGTTCTAAAAATCCCACCTCGTCTGGAAATCGAACCATGGGCCACCGAGCTAGGAAGCCAGGGCACTAGCTGCTGCGCTACCGCGGCTCTCCCAGTCCTATAAGAGTCACCAGATACCTTTTCATGTGTGTGTGATTTTTTTTTTACCTTTAACATTCTATCAAAGCCAAAGACAGCGGACTGATTTTTTTAAAGTACAAAAAATATGCTCGTACGTCAGCCGATGTAAGAAATATTCCATTTCCTATGTTTAGTTTCTACTTATATTTAGACGCTTGACTCGATGGTTACTTAAGACTCCTATAATGCCATTGATTGCCAACTTGAGTTTCTAAATCAGCAGTGTTCATTTGAAATGTCTCCACACCTATTGAAGCTCAAAACATTGGCTGATCCAAGAGGTTGGCGACGGAACGATTGCCCCGCCTTTGAAAACATTTATTTGATATCAACCTACTTCAGTATTTTTTCCCCCATTTGGGACTTAAATGTAAATAATCGTTAGGTCGAACGACAGACGAATTAAAATATATCTGGTACTGGACAATGGTAAGTACCGTGCCCTAAAGGTTGCGAACGTATTTTGCAAGTAAATCTACGAGGCAGGAAAATGAAAGACAATAAAATAAGTTGTCGTACAACAATGAGACAAAAGACGGCGCCAGGCAGGCGACACAAAGGGACTTCACTTGAGCCGCAAAAACAGAGGACTTCGTGACGAGGTGGATAATTTCTGTATCGGGCGGCCAATCCCATTAAAAAAATGTTATGCTATAATATAAAATGTGTATGAATTTTTATCAAAGTTTGTCCTTTGAAGTTGTACCTTACTTTTATGTAATTATGTTATAAATAGTTATTTTTTTAAATTAAATATTTTTTAGTTACAGTATAATAAAACTATCAAGTTGTCAAATTTTTTCAAAATTCGTAATTTTGGTTTTTTAATTGTCTAAAAATATGTGTAAATAAGGGAGGGGGGGGGGGGGGGGGGGCTTTATCATTCTGATGTATCGCCTCTCCATTGGACAATTCCTAGATCCGCCAGTGGTTCAAAATCTGCACATTCATCGTGCAGCTTAGACACCTGGGTGCAAATAAAGCTTTCATAAACGGAACAAGTTTCGTTGAAAAAGCCATTTAAAACAACTACAGTGATACTGAAATCATCACAGGCGGTTTATCAGATCTTTCAATCTTTAGCATGGCGTCTCTTCAGAGCTGTTGTTACTGAGAGGTCATCTGTAAAGATTACAATTTGTTTTTCTGCATGTGCTTTGCATTCAAAAAGAGTTTCCGCTTCCTGTTTCAGGGCACCTACTTCAGCATTGAAGTTATTGCAGTATGTGTAAGTGGCGATTGCCACATAGTGGATTCTACTCTTTAATTTGAGGATGCCTGCACCCCCATTTTCAACTCCGTTTTTTTTTTTTGCTGAACCATCAGTATATGCATGTGTCCAAAGCTTTCCTGGGAATTGTTTGGTTAATATACTTGATACTTAACTAGTTTACTAGCTTCCGTGCAATGTTTGACGTGTGCTTCATTTTTCTAAAGGTTAGAAATAATCTTACTTACTTAGTCGTTCCACTTCTACCGTGAGGTGTAAAGATTAGAAATAATCATATTTACAAAATGTTATCACAGTGATGTACTTGTGTGTGAACTAGGTCACGTTTATTTCGTTTTCTGCCAGAGACAGTTTTTAGGTTATATTCGAGCTCCAAAATGGATGTCATTATAATCCAGAAGTGATGTTTTTAAAACAATCAGTCAACCTTTATAAAAAGGTAAAGGTCGTCACTGTAGCGTAAGGTTTTTATAAGTGTAGTGTCAGTAGTAGATACAGAAAGAACAGAATTAGTGGTCTGTCTTGAAATGAGTGAAGTTCCAGTGTTGGAGAAGAACACTGGTATCACAGGATAGTCACGGCTGTGAAGGTATCTGCTTCAGAAAGTATTCAGAGTAAAGTCAGACCCTAAAGTGCCCTTTAGCTATGTAACTACCTATGATGATCAAACAATTCATTAAAACTCAAACTTTAACAATATAAAATTAATAAGTCAGATGAGTACAATTATTGAATTTATTATGTACATCTATCTTTTCTTCTTGTAAAATTGTGAATGGATGATGGTGGAATTTAATGAATAAAATATTTTACAAAATCTGAATGATGGTTGATTTATATTTCTAAATTATTTAACTAAAAACGTCTTTGCTTGAATTTTCCACTTAAGTTGAAACAAAGTTCATCAAATGTTCTTTTCAATCTAGTCTATTGGCTATGCTAATAGACTAATGTTTTTCATCATCAACTAATCACTGTCCTGATCTGCTCTCATTTGGTTGCATGAATCTGAACATATGCTTTACTCAATTTTCAAGTCTTATATCTATCTTCACTTGAATGGCACAGAATTATCAGGGTAGTCCTCCCTCTAGACCGCCAACTACTGATGGGGAGTGAGGATGAAGTCCGGATGACAATAGCAGAGGCTCCTGTATTGTTTCACGTAGCATAGATTGATCTGGACGCTAGACCTCTGATTTCTGATGACACATATGAACCTGCGGACAATAGTGGACATGTGGCTAGCTTTTGCTCATGACGCACACAAGCCTAGGTGTTCATGAGATGAGTGTGTTTCAGATGTAGCTTGTATATAAATGATATATGGATCAGTCTGCTTCGCAATAGCGAGACAAGACAGGTGTCTATCTGCATAACATTTAAAAAAAAAAAAAGATAATACATGAATATAATACATTTTATACATAGGTATGATGCTACCTTTGCCTTTCACATTATGGAGTGCCAAGTCTCTGGTTCCTATATAATAGTGTAATTGACTACTCCACATGACAATCCTGATAATCACTAGTAGGCATTCAATTCCTTTTACAGATTCACAACTAAAGTGCAGTTCAGTCCTCTGGTCTGATCCTGACACAAGTCTATTAATTTAAAGCTGCAATAAAACAAATTAATTAAACATAAACCTATACACCCTCTAAGGATGGCTGTTAAGCACAGAACAGACTTGATTTCGTGAAGTGGAACTGCACGGCAAAACAGATGGCAAAGTTATAGCCTTAGCAAGATTCCTTTTGCAGTCTATCTCTTGCATCTGTTGTGTGAGTGAGCGTTTTGAAAAAAATCACCTGCCTATTTTTATAGGCCGACATCCAGCGTATCGGAAAGCAATGCGTTGTGGTTTAGTTGGAAACCGTTTTGGTGCAGTTCTGGGCGAGTCTGTGCGAGCTGTGTTTCCGAAATCGCCTTCGTGCATCTCAACCCTGTTATCCATGACTTTTTGACATATCTCCTTCCACTTTACATAATTTCTGCTTTCTTTACACGTGAAACTTTCCATAATTGGTTTCGAATTAGCATTATATCAAATTTTTAACGATGAACATCATAGCATTGCTCGATATATTGACGCCTTCACCTGCACATATTTCCAAAAGTAATCATTTCTTCCAATATTCTAGAAGTCTACCAAGTGGTCCCCTGTGGTCTATCAGTAGACAAGATGGACCGATTGCCAGCCTCCTGGCCTAGATGATACACTATGATTGTCTTCTCTTGCCTTGATGCTTCATTTATCGTCTTGTATATTATCTTTATGGCGCTGCCTTTCTTTGTCGCCAACCCTTGGTTATACATTTATTACCTATTCTATTGCCTTGATGGTTAACTCTGACTATCTCGTCTCTTGCATCCATGGTACACTCTGAATGTCTTATCTCTTACTTTGGTGGAACACTTTGTTTTGTCTTTTACCTGGACAGTACGCTCTGTTTAGTCTTTTGCCCTGATGGTACACAATGATTGTAGTGTCTCTTACTTTGATGGTACATTATTATTGCATGCTCTTCCCTTGAATGTACACAGGCTCGTCTCTTCTCTTGATAGTACACTCTGTCTCGTCTGTTGTTTTGATTGTACACGGAGTTTTGTCTCTTCCCTTGATTGTATTCAGATTGTCTCATCTCTTGTTGAATCTGATCGATCATTTTCTGTCCCCTAAAACCTTCCCACTAACACTTCTTTGTTCCTTGTCTGTTTACCTTCAGTGTTTTCTTCAGTGGTTGTTTTCTCAGAAAGTGTTGTGCCTCTTTCAAATACTTTTTAGGCCTAATGTTTAATCTCTCTTGTTATTTCTCTTTTGATTCCTAATTTGTCTTTGGCTTATTTCTTTGCTTCTCAAAATAATGCGCCTCTGTTAATGTATGTATTTATGTAAACTTTCTGTAAATGCATGTTTGGTATACGTACATGTATGTGTGTATGCATATATTTATGTACATATATGCACTAAACACGTGAATGTGTACACATGTTATTATGTGTTTTCTTAGTGCCCATGGAAGCTCTCACTGCCGAATGTTTAACTGAAGAAGGATAACGATTTTTTTGTTATTTTAGCGTCAACAGATACGTTAGTATGTGCCAGAACGTATGTTACCTATGAGTTCCAGTCGTGATTCTTTGGCTTTGACCTAGTTGACTGCATGCAGGAGGATCTCACTATGGACCCAGTGATCGTCAGGGGAAGCTGAGAAGTGGCTATGTGCATGAGGTGACAATTCCTTGGGAGGGCCCAGAACTAGAGCACATTATTTTAGCTCTGCATAGCTGGAGAGCCCCATTGGATGGCGGGGAATGCACAGTATGCCACGCGTTTCTTACCCCTAGCTTGGGACCAGATGTGACGATCCTTTAAATGCAAGCCAATTTGGATAATCTGGAGCTCATGACTTCAACTCAACACGTTTCGGAATGGCAGAGAAGCGAAGGAAAAGCCTAGATAATACCATAGAGTTTTCAACTTGGTACTTGACGCAAAAGAGCGAGAAGCTCAGCAGCCCTAGTTAAACAACAACAACCTGACAGCAACAGCTTTTTGTCTCTGCTTCTCTGTGTCTAATCTTCGATCTGCTGTACTAATGATGGCTAGCTACTTTAATTCAGTTATTTCTTCATTGCTCTCAAATATCTGCTACAATGTAGTCATCTTACATCGCACTGATATTTAAAACTTCCGTTTTGGTGACAATAATCTTTATATTTATTATATCTGTTGATTAGATAGATTCATTTGTTATTGTGTCATCATCTTTCCCTTCCTTTGTGCTCGTTATAAAGCATGAAGCGAAGGCTGCAACTGGTCCCTTGCAAGAAGAAGTGGAACTGGTGTGGATCCACTGTCCTGGTCATGCAGGGGCACACGGCAAAGAAAGAGCTGACAGTCTAGATTCAAGAGCACCCTTAAGTCTTCTTCTTCTGTGGTCCTTGGTCGCTTGTGACCGTTGGTGAGTCAACAGACTGTAGTCTATGCTACACATGATCTTAATGGTTCTTTCACGCTCCTGATGTTGTGTTGAGTCAGAATAAACTATTTAGGACTTCACGATGCATTTAGCAGCACAGACGTTTCCATTATGGTACGTTTTCAATGATTTTATTGTGTGGTACCAATCTGTCACGTAGGGTTTATATTCATTTAATTTCCTACATCTTCTTCCTATTCTTTCACCTGAATTCTCTCTTTTATTATCTCTGTATTTCTTTTTTTTTCCTGTATATTTTTCATCCATTCGTTTTGCGAATATTATTTTCATATAATTTACAAACTTTACCTGTTTTCCTTTCTCTAAAACTGAGAATCGCACCTGGGTGGTATTGCGTACATGTCAGTCGCGCTGGTCGGATGATAGGCGTGAATTTACAGCATTCGCTAGACATTCGTCTGAGGGTCTCTGGCCTGGGGCGTGAAAATTCACCCGAGGGACATGGAAAGTAGACAGAGAGTCTGCATTTCAGTAAACGCATGAGGTTTTTCGTCAGGAAAAACCCGGCTTAGCGTGAAAATCCACTCCGCACTGCAGACGGTGGTCTGAGATTTGCAACTCATGCAAGCCCTCGGCCACTGATGGCTGTTACGTCACGCGATAAGCGGACGAAGGTGTTATACGGACAGGGGAGACTATTTCGCTTGGCGAAATAAGATTAGGATCCTGTGTCCGATTTTAAAGATATTGGCCAAGTTTGAAACTTTAATTTCATTCTCGCTCATAGACTCACAGTAGATAGGTTGCTCGTAAACAGAATAGCTGTTAGCGAAGTATCTCAGTTTGTTTCGGCAATTTGTCGAACTTCTAGACTTCCAGAAATATTTTCAGCATTTTATTCTTAAGTTGTGCGACTACCTGTAATTCTGTGGTTGAGGTAATTAATATGATAGATATATAGATTTTGTGAGTGTTAAAGTGTTAAATCGCTTAATTCATTTTAATCTATTTCTTTAGCGCAGAAGAGAAATAAAGTGGTAGGCTATTATATTTTCTAGGGAAGCATTCAGTGGAAAGCAGAATAAAATTAAAATTTCTAGCTTATAACGGAAATTGTAGCTATTTATGAATTTAATTTAACCGCTAATACTCAGTCGAGTGTATTTTTCTAAACTAACGTATAAACTCTAGAATCGAGCCTCATGAATGGTGACGGAATACGCACGTGTTCCTAATTCATGAGGATTGCTGATTTTTAAATATAACTTACGTCACGGGAAGTTTAAATGATAAGCAAAGCTCTCTGCTTGCAAGTTTAAATGTAAGTTATAACCAGTACAGATTCTGTTTATTATATTATATGTGTTATTTTTTCTCCACACAGTGAAAGTTTTGGGGTGACCCTAACTTTACCAGCACCTAGTAGTAGTTTCCATACTTGTGAAGAAATAGACAGTCCTTATTTTGAACCACGTGGGTTTCTCAAGTACCACTGGTCTAACAGTGCATATGCAACCCGAGTTAGCCAGAAATACTATATCCCAATAACGGGTTTTTCAAAGACTGTAATGATAAATACTGGACCTTGGAGCCAGATCTTAATTTCTTCTAGAAACTCTACGTAATTTTTCTGCCTGGTGGCGCGAAATACTTCAAGTATTAACTAACATTTCCCGACTATATATATATATTTTTTGTGGACAAATCTGTGGTGTGACTAAAGTGAATCCTATACTGAGGGAAGGCACCGACCTGACATTCATCATTTCTAGAAACCTACGCTATTGACACTGTGCTCTGCTAACTCCCGCGCCTGGAATAATTGTTAGGTGACTTAATCAGACATTTGAACAAATTTGCACACCCAAGTAGTCGTTCCCGGAGACTCCGAGTTAAATACGTCTTTTGGAACTGGGGACTTCTTGGCAGAAGACTGCATTTTTTGAGTCTGTGTGAAAATCTAAAATCAGTGTGTTCCAAGAGGCAGCGAGCAAAGTCGTGAGTACATGTATGAGAGGCCATGGCGGAATGAATGAGTGTACGCTGGTTTGAGTGATATTTTCACTATTATATCTTTGACACCCTGTTGCTGTCCTAATTTTTTTTTCAATCTGCATAATTTGTTGCTAAGGCTAGAGTTCTTGTGTTTTTGTCTTAGGTTAAATCAGATTTTTTTCAAACTCTGTGCATATAATTACGAGATAAAACAAAGAAAACTCTTAGACTCAAACCCTATGTATCTGTGACTCGGGCGCCATCATCTGTTCTCTTAACGGGGCCGGGCTAAACCTAGAGTTAACACTATAACGGGGCTATCATCCTTGCAACATTTCCTTGAATTTTTATGACTATGTGTATATGTATTTTCCTTGATGTACTTTCTTTGATGTTGTGAGCCGATTTTTCCTGATATTAAAATCGCTCTTGAACTTAATAATAGTGTTTGGTCAGCTCGTTCTAGATAATATATATATATCATTGTTATAGTTTTCCCACGTCTGTGTGTTTACCTGTCGTCACGTGTATGTGCGTGCCTGTGAGTGATAGAAATATACGTAATCTGTATATTGGTGTAGTCTGTCTGACGCTGTAACAACTGTTGTAGAAGATAGGTGAGAGAGAGAGAGAAGAATTCTTTTCGCTTTCAGAGACAGCCACTATATCAAAATCTATCATCTCACGTGTGTGGAAATTCTATTACCTTTCACTAACTCTCACTGAGTCTATCACCTATTCAAACCTATTCAGAAGGGACCAAACCTAGTCTTAATTCTCCTATCGAAAATCTACGACAAATGGTCGCTCGTTACCGGGAATTGAACCCAAAATCCTAAGGCGATACGACAAATGGGTTCTCGTCCGACGGATTTTTGAACTTGTAATAGGAAGACGAGTACGACAAATGTGGACTCGTCTATCTGGAGTTTGAACTTAAGATTCCGTACTCTGATATAGAGTAAGAGTGTGATGTCTTGTGACTGTGTATCTTTTAAAAAAATATTACCCCCTAGACTAGCGATCTGTTTACGGGCGTGCTGACCACACAAACTAATAAGTTTTTTTTTTCCACAGCATCTTTGAATAATATACATTTTGGTTACAGGTTGATTTTGTCGGGATATATGTTAACTGCTGATTGTAATACTAAATGCTGGTAAAGTGGTGAGTGTATAACATTCACTGGGTACTGAGGCAGAACGGCGTTTGAACTAAGTTAAGGAGTGTGTTTCGGACTTTTTGTCCAGATTAATTCCCTCCCTTACCCGATCTGACTTCAGGGGCGAACTTATAGTGGATTTTTAAAAATTAAGGGATTATTTTTCTCTTTAATTTTTGCAATATTCTTTTGCTTTTCCACTGTAGCAACTTATTTTTCAGAAGTAATCTTAACTACCATTTAGTTGGCGTAGTCGTGTTTTGCATTAAGTGCTTTATTGCCGATAATAGCAGCGATAGTTAGATTTTACTTTGGAGGAGGTATCCCAGGGTTAAGGATATCATCTTTTGAATTTTTGGTATATTTTTTTGTCGTAAGTGGTAGGAGTCAGTGTATCCTTTTTCCTATTTTCTTTCTCCACTAGTCTCAGTCACTGACATAATATGGCCGAGAGGGCAAAACTTAGACAACTCCTCAGGGACGAAGCGAGAGAGGAGGGACTGGAAGGAGAGGAAGCGAAAGCTTTTGTCAGGGACGAACTTGAGAGATATGATGCGGAGAGGAAAGCAGAAGAAGCTAGGAGGAAAGAAGCAGAAGACCGGCTATTACAGCAGAAGAAGATTGAGGAGGAAATGGAAATTCGCAGGATGCAGCATGACGAAAGAGAGAAAGAGAAGGAGAGACAGCATGAGGAAAAAGAGAAGGAAAGACAGCATGAGGAAAGAGAGAAGGAGAGACAACATGAGTTAGCTCTTAAAACTCTGGAATTCCAAAGGCGTGGGGCTGCCTCTACCTCCAGCAATGGAGAGTCTTCTCCTCATTCTTCCTTAACTGACCCTGCTAACACTCAATCTCTTCAACTAAATGCTATGTCTTTCACTCTTGAATCTTTTCCTTGTCCAAATGAGAAGATTGACACATGGTTAGAAAAAATTTGAGAAAATTGCAACTCTGTACGGGTTAGAGAGGTCGCGTTGGAATATGAAACTTTCCCAGGCCCTAAAAGGTTCTGCTTATGATGTTTATTCTAAGCTGGAAAGTAGCCAACAAGACGACTACGATGTGTTGAAGAAAGCGTTACTGGAGCGCTTTGAAATGAACGCTCGCAAGTTTTTGCAACTGTTTCGCAACAGCCGGAAAGAGAATTCTGAAACTTTTCACCAGTTCTCATCTCGTCTTAAGGGATATCTAACAAAGTGCCTTGAGCTTTCGCAGCTCCCCTCTACCTATGAAGGTCTTGAGGAACTTGTTATAACTGAACAAATAAAGAACACTTTGTCTGCTGATACCCGGAGATTTCTCGCTGAGCAGGGGGCAGAAAAACTTGAAGACATTTTGGAAAAGTCTGAGCGTTATCACAATGCGCTGGCTGAACTACCGGCCACAAAGCGGAAACCGACAGAGGAGCATTTTCGAAAACATAACCTAGAGCAATCTTCTCAGGCTTCTAACCAAAACAACCACAGAGAAACTGGACCTCAAAACCCCCCTCCTGAAAAATCCAAGTTCTACAAGAATAAGTACCCCAACCACCCCAAACAATCCGATCAACCCGACCGCCCTACATGGCAGCGTAGCCAGAAAGGACAAGGTGGCAAAGGGAGAACCCCCGAGCACGGGACATATGATCAGACCGAGCACACCGAGCCAAAACGCATCGGATGCTTATTGACAGTCTCGCAAGGCGGAATTATTGACAGTGATTCCCAACCTGTTGGGGATAGACCCTCAACGCGAGGTATTGTTATTTTGAACGGTTCTCAAACTTCTTGCTTATTTGACACGGGGCTTTCTTACGATTGCATTGTTGCCAGAAACCTGGTTAAACCCGGTCAAGAGACAGGAGAGACCGTCAAACTTTGTGGAGTTCGTAAGAGTGATGCACCTACAGCGCTTCCCATCGCATTGGTGGAGATACACTCTGACTTTGTCAGAGGTGTGATCAAAGCGGCTGTTATGGATGATCCCATCTGCCCAGTCATACTCGGCGGGAGATACGTGTGTATTGGGAAACCGGAAGAGCCGATTGTGGCAGCAGTAACTACAAGAGGGCAAACCAAGAAGGAACGGGAGCCTGCGCCTAATTTGTTACCTATGGAACTTAAAGAAGCGCAACAAAAGGATCCTACTTTGGCACCCTGCTTTAGGAAACTGCCCATGGCGAAGGAACCCAAACAGCACGGGGACATTTTTTCTGAGGATGGCGTACTTTATCGGAGAATGGGCAAGCCTGACCAAGGTTACAACCAGCTCCTAGTACCGAAACAGTACAGAAGCCAAATCCTAGAAATGGGGCACTCTCTTCCCTTTAGCGGACATATGGGACAGAACGCCACAAACCAACGTATAACCACTCATTATTGGTGGCCAGGAGTAAATACTGATATTATCAGATATGTCAAATCCTGTGCCCAGTGCCAACGTGTACCACCCAAGCAACGGGCACCCCCAGTCCACATGGGTGAAATGCCAATAATGGGAACACCATTCGAACGGGTAGTGATCGACATTTTAGGGCCTTTCGAAAGGACTAAAAGAAGGAACAGGTTTATCCTGACCTTAGTCGATACATGCACTTTATGGGCAGAAGCTATCCCGCTAACATGCGCAGATGCCAAGCATGTCGCAGAAGCCCTCGTGCAGATTTTCACTCGGTTGGGATTCCCTCAGCAAGTGTTGACGGATAATGGATCTCCATACCGAAACCTGTTGATGGATGAGATCGTTAAGATCTTGAGGACCCAGCACATCCACACTAAGCCATATACTCCGGCCGGAAATGGGCTCGTGGAACGTGCTAATGGAAACCTCACCATGATGCTAAGTAAGCTGGCACAAGTGAAACCTGAAGATTGGGATCTCTGTATTCCTGCAGCATTATTTGGCTACAGAGAATCTCCTCATACTTCCACAGGATTTCCGCCAGCTACACTCTTATTCGGCAGACCCATTAAGGGCCCGCTTGAAGCCTTACTTCAGTCTCTGACAGACGAGAAGGCTGATGAGACAGTTGTCTCAGCCAGTAAATATGTGTCGGTTTTAAAGGAACGGTTGAAACTAGGGTGGGACCTAGCAACGACTAACTTTAAGCGAGCACGCATCAAGCACGCTAACCGATACAGGAAAGTCGCGGAAGAGAGAGAACTGGAAGCAGGAGAGAAAGTTTTGGTGTTGCTCCCTACCGAGAACAACCAACTGAAGATCGGATGGCAAGGGCCGTTTACCGTCCTGAAAAAGATTTCTAAGGCTAACTACCAGATCTCTATTGAAGGAAAGGAGAAGGTTTTCCATTTAAATCTCTTAAAGAGATACTTGGAAAAACCAGTGCCAACCTCCGACCATCTCCTGACGATCGCCAAAACTGACGAAGATGACGATAGTGGCAGGAATATTCCACCGCTATCACAGGAAATCTTTCAAAAATGTCAGAAGCGGCGACGCTCTTTCAAGCGCGCATATGAGACATTCCAGGGGAAGGAAACTTTGAGGAGTGGACTTGAGTAGGAATTGGACAGAGATGGAGGGGGAAGAGGAGAGGGAAGAAGACAGACACCCCGAAGCTACGGTTATAGGAAATTAAACTCCATAACGTAGACATGGAGTGCTTCCATATCTTAAAGGGGGGAGGCTCTGTCACGTAGGGTTTATATTCATTTAATTTCCTACATCTTCTTCCTATTCTTTCACCTGAATTCTCTCTTTTATTATCTCTGTATTTTTTTATTTCCTGTATATTTTTCATCCATTCGTTTTGCGAATATTATTTTCATATAATTCGCAAACTTTACCTGTTTTCCTTTCTCTAAAACTGAGAATCGCACCTGGGTGGTATTGCGTACATGTCAGTCGCGCTGGTCGGATGATAGGCGTGAATTTACAGCATTCGCTAGACATTCGTCTGAGGGTCTCTGGCCTGGGGCGTGAAAATTCACCCGAGGGACATGGAAAGTAGACAGAGAGTCTGCATTTCAGTAAACGCATGAGGTTTTTCGTCAGGAAAAAAACCCGGCTTAGCGTGAAAATCCACTCCGCACTGCAGACGGTGGTCTGAGATTTGCAACTCATGCAAGCCCTCGGCCACTGATGGCTGTTACGTCACGCGATAAGCGGACGAAGGTGTTATACGGACAGGGGAGACTATTTCGCTTGGCGAAATAAGATTAGGATCCTGTGTCCGATTTTAAAGATATTGGCCAAGTTTGAAACTTTAATTTCATTCTCGCTCATAGACTCACAGTAGATAGGTTGCTCGTAAACAGAATAGCTGTTAGCGAAGTATCTCAGTTTGTTTCGGCAATTTGTCGAACTTCTAGACTTCCAGAAATATTTTTCAGCATTTTATTCTTAAGTTGTGCGACTACCTGTAATTCTGTGGTTGAGGTAATTAATATGATAGATATATAGATTTTGTGAGTGTTAAAGTGTTAAATCGCTTAATTCATTTTAATCTATTTCTTTAGCGCAGAAGAGAAATAAAGTGGTAGGCTATTATATTTTCTAGGGAAGCATTCAGTGGAAAGCAGAATAAAATTAAAATTTCTAGCTTATAACGGAAATTGTAGCTATTTATGAATTTAATTTAACCGCTAATACTCAGTCGAGTGTATTTTTCTAAACTAACGTATAAACTCTAGAATCGAGCCTCATGAATGGTGACGGAATACGCACGTGTTCCTAATTCATGAGGATTGCTGATTTTTAAATATAACTTACGTCACGGGAAGTTTAAATGATAAGCAAAGCTCTCTGCTTGCAAGTTTAAATGTAAGTTATAACCAGTACAGATTCTGTTTATTATATTATATGTGTTATTTTTCCTCCACACAGTGAAAGTTTTGGGGTGACCCTAACTTTACCAGCACCTAGTAGTAGTTTCCATACTTGTGAAGAAATAGACAGTCCTTATTTTGAACCACGTGGGTTTCTCAAGTACCACTGGTCTAACAGTGCATATGCAACCCGAGTTAGCCAGAAATACTATATCCCAATAACGGGTTTTTCAAAGACTGTAATGATAAATACTGGACCTTGGAGCCAGATCTTAATTTCTTCTAGAAAAAAAACTCTACGTAATTTTTCTGCCTGGTGGCGCGAAATACTTCAAGTATTAACTAACATTTCCCGACTATATATATATATATTTTTGTGGACAAATCTGTGGTGTGACTAAAGTGAATCCTATACTGAGGGAAGGCACCGACCTGACATTCATCATTTCTAGAAACCTACGCTATTGACACTGTGCTCTGCTAACTCCCGCGCCTGGAATAATTGTTAGGTGACTTAATCAGACATTTGAACAAATTTGCACACCCAAGTAGTCGTTCCCGGAGACTCCGAGTTAAATACGTCTTTTGGAACTGGGGACTTCTTGGCAGAAGACTGCATTTTTTGAGTCTGTGTGAAAATCTAAAATCAGTGTGTTCCAAGAGGCAGCGAGCAAAGTCGTGAGTACATGTATGAGAGGCCATGGCGGAATGAATGAGTGTACGCTGGTTTGAGTGATATTTTCACTATTATATCTTTGACACCCTGTTGCTGTCCTAATTTTTTTTTTCAATCTGCATAATTTGTTGCTAAGGCTAGAGTTCTTGTGTTTTTGTCTTAGGTTAAATCAGATTTTTTTCAAACTCTGTGCATATAATTACGAGATAAAACAAAGAAAACTCTTAGACTCAAACCCTATGTATCTGTGACTCGGGCGCCATCATCTGTTCTCGTAACGGGGGGCCGGGCTAAACCTAGAGTTAACACTATAACGGGGCTATCATCCTTGCAACATTTCCTTGAATTTTTATGACTATGTGTATATGTATTTTCCTTGATGTACTTTCTTTGATGTTGTGAGCCGATTTTTCCTGATATTAAAATCGCTCTTGAACTTAATAATAGTGTTTGGTCAGCTCGTTCTAGATAATATATATATCATTGTTATAGTTTTCCCACGTCTGTGTGTTTACCTGTCGTCACGTGTATGTGCGTGCCTGTGAGTGATAGAAATATACGTAATCTGTATATTGGTGTAGTCTGTCTGACGCTGTAACAACTGTTGTAGAAGATAGGTGAGAGAGAGAGAATTCTTTTCGCTTTCAGAGACAGCCACTATATCAAAATCTATCACCTCACGTGTGTGGAAATTCTATTACCTTTCACTAACTCTCACTGAGTCTATCACCTATTCAAACCTATTCAGAAGGGACCAAACCTAGTCTTAATTCTCCTATCGAAAATCTACGACAAACTGGTGTGGATCCACTGTCCTGGTCATGCAGGGGCACACGGCAAAGAAAGAGCTGACAGTCTAGATTCAAGAGCACCCTTAAGTCTTCTTCTTCTGTGGTCCTTGGCCGCTTGTGACCGTTGGTGAGTCAACAGACTGTAGTCTATGCTACACATGATCTTAATGGTTCTTTCACGCTCCTGATGTTGTGTTGAGTCAGAATAAACTATTTAGGACTTCACGATGCATTTAGCAGCACAGACGTTTCCATTATGGTACGTTTTCAATGATTTTATTGTGTGGTACCAATCTCAACGTATGTACGATCAAAATGTGAATAAAACGTAGACATCTGCATTCTGACAATCTTCTTGACGTATGTCAAAATCACGTACACAGTGTGGTAGAGAAAAAAAAACCGTCGTACTGTACTGATTTGACAGTTATTCTAGCTCTTCCAATCTACGACAATTCTCTAGGTTTCACTGGTCGTAGTTAATTCTCTTGTTCACGACTATTCATTACGTTAGTCTAACTGTGTATCATATTATACTTCATTTTGGTTGTGTTTAAGGTGATGCTTGAACTTATCAGTTGACCGGTCGAAACAGGGGAATCTTGTTTTGGTTTCAGGACTGATACCCTGTTGGTTTTAAGCTGGTACTCAATACGACTGTCTCACGTAGTTTTTAAAACACGTTTAGCTCTTATTATGAATGACCTAAGCTCTCGTATTTAGCTTGATATTACATGGAAAAAGAGTGAACGAGAGGTAGTTTAAAAATAAACTAACATAGAAAAAAAGATAGAATTTTGAACCAAACCACATAGCCCCTTGAAAATCGTATATTCGTGTACCTGAAGATTTGCTGACCAAGAATATGTTGTTAGTTATCTAAAAGTCCCTTAACTAATCAAATAATGATAAAACAATACATAGAGATTAGAGATACTGTCAGGTCAAGTCATATCTGCTTGGATTGGATCGCATATTTTTGGGGAAAAAAGTAGGTGACAGATAGGCTAAGATAGTACAGTGAATCCGATTGGGTGGAATTTGAAGTGAGACGACATATTATTGGCTGACCCTTGAATAAACATAAATAGCCTAGTAACGTAAAAAAGTTTGAATGATACTTTTTGAAAGACGGTTTACCACTGTAATATTAAGAGTGATTGGCTGAGTCGATATTGTCAGAACAAGCGTTAGGGGAGACGCCATTTCTTGAAAAAATTCTACCAGCGATTGATGAGATCAGGCTGTGCTTTCAAATACAATTTCTAGGCAGCCTGGACAATAAAACAGATCGAAACTGTGTCAGTCATCGTCACTGTGTATTTCATTGAACAAATTGTGGTAAGATTGACATTTATTAACATGTATTTTATATAAAAATTGAATGTGAAATAATAATATATGTCTGTACATGAGTGGGTCTATAGCGACCATGAGACAAAGCCTAGAGATTGATCCACCATGTGATAGACTGTCAGAGAGGTGTAAAACTACAAGAATATGTATGATTGTCATAAAGGAGCATAACACCTATCCTATTTTATGGAAGAGATTACAGCTGGAATTGCAGTGGCGTTGTAACTATTAGGGGAGAGGAATACTGGTGTACATTGTCACATCAAAAGATAATGGTGGCATAGGTTGGTATAAGGCTATGACCCTTTTTGTTCGTTTGTAATGTACCTGTCCTAGAATGTGGACTATTAGTGTATGCTAGATATTAAGAAGGATGCATAACCTTCACATTTCAGAGGTCCTGGGTACTGACGTTAATGTGGTACCAAACGCTTGAAAACTGATTGATTCAGGACTCTGTCTGAATACTGCGAGCCCATGCTAGTGGCCATTGCCTATCAAACAGGGAACAGATTGTCAAGTGAGCAGAGGAAACGTTCTACCTGTATTCTACTGCCAAGATAAGTTCTTGTTCGGCACCTGAAAGCTCAACTAACAGAACTTTTAAAAGGAAAATAAAGTGACAGTGAATAAAACTGGGACAAATATTTAATAGTCCCACAAGAGACAAACGAAAACAAACATAACTAAAAGGGTGTGATTTCAAACAACAACCTAGGGGTACTACCAGTATTACCTTAAAGTAGGAGAATACAACTACAGACGTATATTAGAATAATATTTTTATGTATGGACAGAAGATCTACTGTGCTATTTGACTGATGTAAATGATTCTTTTGATTTCATTTTTGATTGTCAGTCCTGGTTCAAAATAAATTAGAATCAGGATAATAAATTGTAAGAATTCTATTTACACAAATTTCAACCACAGTCTTAAATAAGATAGCCTTTTAAAGTGTCGTTTGTATGTTATTGTGGTAGTACTGTGTGCTGTTGTGAATAATAAACTGTTTGTTTGTATGTTTGTTGATTATTGTACATTACACTCTACCTTCATAACCCTAGACACAACACGAAGTCATTTAATATAATAATATAAATACATTTTGAATGAGATAAAAGGGGTGGTAGCGGAAAGGTACCCTGAAAAGTTCACAATATTATTGGGTAAATTCAGGGACCTTCATAGCTAATCTCATTTATTACAATAATAATACCTAACAACAATTCATAACATCAAATCCATCACAACAAGCATTGCAAACCGATCACACCAAACTCATCAGACTGAGTTTTCTCGGTCCTTCTTCAGCGAAGACCTGGGTAGAACTGCCTGCGCATACATCGTTTCGTTATCTCCGTTACTCTTGCCTTCACGTGTCGAACGAAAACCATGTTTGATACATCTGAGTACAACTCACGTCATGCGACTGAGTGATTCCCGGGCAATTCGTAAGCTCTAGTGGCCCGTCCTGATCCGGGGAAGGGGGGAAGGAACTATTGATCCTACTGTTACTTAAGTAGTATTACTTCCCTTTTATTACTACCATTCCCAACCCGGCCACATAAAAAAAGGTAAAGGATCCCGTTACACGCCCATTGAGGCATATTGGGAATATGGTGTTAGGCCCATATTTTCTTGACCATCGGCACACTTGGGGTGATGTGGTCAGCATTACGCCTTAACCTTCCCAGAAGTTGCTCTGGTACCCAATTGGGGCTAACCCGGCCACATGCTGACTGACAAAGCAATCAGTGGCCAAACACGCCTGATGGCGTCTTGAAGGGCAACAACAAGCTGTCTCCACTTAGCTTGGTCGACAGCCATCCTTAGTATGGTGCTCCAGCCCTGGTTCATGCTTAGCATCTCTGCCTTATAGTTCTCCGCCAGGTGGATTTTGGTCGTCCTTGCTTTTGCTTTCCTTCTGGAGTCCATAGCATGGCAGTTCTGGTGATGATGTCAGGGTCTCTTCTGAGGATGTGGCCAACCCAGTACCAGCGTCTACCCACAGTGATAGATGCATGTCATCTTGGTGGCTCTGAGTTAGAAGTTCTTGGTTGGTGATGGTGTTCGGCCAAAAATTTTTAAGAATTTTCCTTAGGCAGATTGTGTGGAAAGGGGACATTTCCTTTTTTGTTACTCTCCAACATTCTGCACTGTACAGAAATTGCGCAGCTCTCATATATTTTAAATTTAGTGTTTCCTCTGTACTGGTAGGATTTTCAGATGTTTAGATTGGCGAAGGCAATTCTGGCTTTATTCATTCAGCTACTGATGTCTTTACTTGTTCCGCCATCTGGTGTTACTATGCTTCCTATGTATGTGAATGTGTTTGTATTTTCTAGCTCTTTGTTCCTTATTTTTATAGGTGCAGAATTTCTTACATTTAGTGTCATGACTTCTGTTTTCTTGAGATTAATGTTTAGTCCCACCGGGTGGGTATGTTTATTCAGTCTGTCTGATTTTAAAAATAAAAAACTCTTAGTGGGAGCATAGAATATGGGTAAGGGAGAGACACTAGAACAATTATGATCGCCTATTAGAGAATGCCACTACAATCAATGACTCATCAAGTTTAAGACTGCTGGAATTCGCATCAAATGTAAGACCAGCAGAGATGGATGTATGAGAGGATGCATCTAGCGTGACCCGTCGCGGAACAGGAACAATTAACATGCATACCCTTCCACATTTCATGAGGGCGACTTGACACCTATGGTTATGCCTGGAGTACAATGATGTTAATTCTGATCAACAATAACAATGAAAAAGTCACATGCTCTAGCAGCAGCAGTTTCTGTGGCGATTCCTGTTACATGATGAGGTTGCTGGCCTATGCACAACCTCATATTAGTCCCCTTGAACAAGTATGTTGTAATCCTATTCTTTGTCTCTTCAGAGATCCCTGGGAACTTAACTGCGCTATTGTTTTTTATTTGTGTGTAGCTGATCATTACTGTATATCAGATATTGCTTGTTTGAAATCAACATTACAATAAGTTATAGTGAGTGGTAATCAGTGCATTGCTTGCACTGGGCCGTCATACTGGGTTGAATGAGGCTCTCTAATATAATTGTGAGGCAAGTTTTCTCTGGCTTCGATATGTGTATTTCACACGTTTTGTTAGCTGTGTGAGGCTTTATTGTGTGTGCGTAAACTATTAAAGGGAAGTATCTGTAGAAAGTGTTAATCTTTCTTTGTCAGCCATTATATGTTGTGGTCATGCTCCTGGCGAGCGAGCCTTCAATTATTAGTATTGTGTGATGATAAATCCACAGTATATTTGGTTCTGACATGCATGCAATGCTCTGATGTTATTCCCACCTGCCCTTGACTAATTTTCCCAGCATCATCTATTGGCAGTAATATCGACAGGGTTGAAGGGACAGACAATATCAAAATAAGAATACAAAAAGCAAGAGGAGCTTTCATTGCATTGGGAAAAATATGGAGAACTAGAGAAATCAAGCCCAACATGAAAATAAGAATTTTCAACTCAAATGTCAAGTCAGTCCTATTGTATGGCTCTGAAACATTGAGAACAACAAAAATAACAACCAAAAAGCTACAGACTTTTATAAACGGGTGCTTGCGTAGCTAGAATAGGACTGCAATGGTATGACAAGGTCACAAACGTAGAATTGATGACAAGAACCAGACAAGTGCCAGTGGAACAAGAGTTGAGAAGAAGACGCTGGCGATGGATAGGACACACATTGAGGAAACCTGCTGATAGCATTACAAGGCAGCCCTTGTTCTGGAATCCTCAGGGAAAGAGAGGCAGAGGTAGACCAAAAAACAAATGGAGAAGAGAAGGGGAAACAGAGGCGAAAATGATGAGGAGAACATGGAAAGAACTTGAGCGGATGGCACGTGACAGGAAGACTTGGCATGTGTTTGTTGAAGGCCTATGCTCCTTGTGGAGCTAAAGGGTATTGATTGATTGATTGATCTAAGGCTTGGGCCCATCAACCCAATTAGATGCCTTATGATTGATACAAATATTCACTTGTTCCAAATATTTATGGATTATCAATCTAACCAAGTGACATAGGACATAAGGTAAAACAAAGGTTGTCCCATAGCAGATATTGCCATAGGGTAGTGAAGTGTTAGAGACTTCACTGTACTAGGTCCAGCATCGAGAGGTGGGGTGACATTCCCTTCCTCGCTACCTTTTCCTTCCCTAACTCAGTCAGGTACCCATTCACAGCTGGGTAGACTGGAACGTGTCAATACTGTGAATCAAACCCAGCACCTTTGCTGCTGGAGACCAGCGCTCTAACCACTCTGTCAATCAGACGCTCTACATAGGACATACTGTATAATGTTAAAAACATATACAGGACTTGGGAGTCGAGAACATACTGAACTCTGAAGCTTTGCCCATTTAAGTGTGTTTTATTGAAGTTAATGTTCCAAGATGGATTCATTGTGCTTACAACAAACAGCAACAACACCAAGAAGAGACAACAATGAGAACATAATGTATACATAATTACACAGACAGCCATCTTATAAGTAAAGGACAATAATAAAAGCTGATGTATTCACAACTTACATGCCAATTATCTTTCCAACTATGTCAATACCAGTTATGAACGTTTTTTGAATATATTTAATCTAGACAACAACACAGATCATTTACCCTTTAGCTCCACAAGAAGCATAAGCCTTCAACAAACACATGTCAAGCACTCCTGTTGCATGCCATCAGCTCAAGGTCTTTCCATCAACAAACACATGTCAAGCACTCCTGTTGCATGCCATCAGCTCAAGGTCTTTCCATCAACAAACACATGTCAAGCACTCCTGCTGCATGCCATCAGCTCAAGGTCTTTCCATCAACAAACAGATGTCAAGCACTCCTGTTGCATGCCATCAGCTCAAGGTCTTTCCATGTCTTCCTATTTTCATATTCACCTCCAGTTTTCTCCATGTGTATTTTTAGTCTGCCTCTTTCTCTCTTGGCCTGTGGGTTCCAGAACAAGGACCGCCTGGTAATGTCATCAACAGTTTTCAACAATGTGTGTCCAATATCTCCTCATCTCTTGCCCCTTGTCTGGTTCTTGTCATCAGTTCTATATTGGTGACTATGTCATACCATTTTAATCCTTCTATTCTACGCAAACACCATTTTATGAAACAACATAATTATGTGCTGTTAAATATTAAGTACAAGGTGTTGGAAAACAAAGCTGACAGATTCCAAACTTTGATATTTCTAAAACCACTTTTGATGTAATGTTACTGACCTATCATAATAAGAAATGTGTACAGTATTATAAAAGCTTAATATCTGATCACCTTTATATCGGCCTTAATTAATATACATATCCAAGCATTTGAATAATCTCTGAATCACTCAGGCATTTTGGTTAAAAAAAAAAGGAAAGGATCCCATTACGAATACGGTGTTAGGCCCATATTTTCTTGACCATCGGCACACTAGGGGTGATGTGGCTTTAACCTTCCCAGAGTTGCTCTGGTACCCACTTCATGAGGCTGGCTCGACCCCAGAGCTGTTTGCAGTCTAAAAAACCCAACCTCAACTGCAGATCGAACCAGGAATGCTGAACTGGGAAGCCAGTGCACTAACCACATCGCATTTTGGGACACCCTGTAAAACTGATGACTCAGTGTAGTTCCCAGGGGTTTCTGAGGAGACCAGGACTAATGCCCCCCTCAGGCATCTCATAAAAGACAACTAATATGAGGATGAGCATGGGGCCAGCAACCACTTCTCATAAAAGACACTGCTAAGGAAACCACCGCTGTAGAAGAATATGAATACTTTGATGCAGGCTTTCTGTCAAGAGACCATCTGCTGTAGTGGATTCATGCTCCATGGAGAACCAAATAGCAGGTGATGATGATGCATAATTAATTCTGCTTTAATCACTAACATTAAGGGGAGCGGTGCTGGTGTGATGGTTACCACACTGCGCTGGCGATCGGGTGATCCAGGTTCAAGCCCTGGTGAGAACATTTGGAGAGTGTCGTCGACCGGGACTTGGATTGGATTAATTCAAGCCCTGGCGAAGATATTTGAAGCAGTGTCGTCGACCAGGGACTGGAATAACCTGAACGGCTCCTGAGCCGACCCAGCTCTAATGGGTACCTACGAAATCGGCGAGTATCGGCCTGAATGGTGAGAGGACACCTGTCTGTACAGGAAAAAAAGGGATACTCACGTAAAATCAGCCTCAGGTTAGACATATTAACCGGATATTTCGACTCAAGTAATAGCGGGCGTACGATTAAAAAAACAAAACAAAAAACTAACATGAACAATTATTAACCTTTCAAACATCAGGAGCACACAGCACTAACAGGTATACATACACATGTTAATGTCCAAGTAATGAAGTCAAAGAGTTGATAGCAAACACTGCAAATGCTATTTACAGGTCTGGAGCCTTTTACCAGAAACTCTCGGGAACTGCAGTTATTAAAATTATTGCCTATTAGATAAAGGGGGGCCCAAACACCAAAAAGCCCAGAGGCCCTTCTTGGTTTTACCCAGCCCTGGTCAAACAGTGTTGGCTTGCATAAGTGTGGGCAAACATGAAGAGGAACTCTAGACAGGGTGCAAACAGAAATGGGAAAGACATGGAAGTAACATGAAACTAGCTTAGATAGGGAAAATTTAATAATGCTTTATGCTCCAGGAGGTGAGAGAAAGAATAATGTTGGCTTATGTGCTCAGCAATGTTGTAAGAGGCAACTAACATGATGTTGAACATGGACCTGGTAAACCTCATGTCAAACAAATCGCTACAGAAGCAAGAGTAAATAAATGCTTTGGCGCAAGCTACCTGCAATCGGGCCAACTGTAGTGATGGATCCAAGGTCCATAAGTAATGAAAATGGGAATGATGATGTATTCAGTACTGTGAAATATTTTAAAACTATGATGCCTGTGCAATTACTAAGGCTAACAATGCCAGCAAAGCCCACTGCTTAAAATGAGAGGATGCCGTATTTTGTCTGTTTGTTTACTGAAAATCAGGAAGCAAATCTGCAAATGATGTTTCGTGCCACATGTCATGCAGTGATTCCTCACTGCTCTGAGGGGACATCCCATTATGGTCACTGCCATTTCTGGTGTCGTTCAAGATGGCAGAGTCAGGAGAAGAACAGTTCTTTATGCTCAAGTAGTGCTCATAAATTTCATTAAACAGCTTTGTGGCATTTTTTTCATCATCTGAAACTGCCCCTTCACCTGTTTGGTTCACATCGGCCGAGACACTGATACCAGTTTTGACCATTTGACTGTTATGCATTGTTGACTTTTCTTGTGTGTTTGTTTCAAACATAGCACTACCAAAATCATGGAAAATATTCAAAGATGTGTCAATATTAGAGTGTGACAGCAAACTCATTAAGTCATCAGTAAAACCTGTATCACCTGTGAAGACATCATTAACACCTGTAACATCCAGCTGAGATGACAACAATGACTGTGATGATGAAGGTGCAGATGATGTGCAATCAAGGTTCAATTTGCTGAGTTTCATATCAGATGTGACTGACGGAATACTGGCTTGAGCTTGTGAAACTGATCCACAGTTAAGGTCAACAATACATTCTCTTTTCGACTCGGACAAACTTACACAGCACTTATTTTGTGGAGATACCATGATATTGCTTTTACCCTCAATGCTGACAGAAGCAGTAGACTTCTGCTGCCCACCATCCATCACTCTTTCCAGGCACCGTGGTTGAGGTTTCACATAGATGTGATCAATAGAGATCAGCTCATTGAGGGATTCCAACTCTGCGGGTGTGAGTCCCACCATTCCTGATGCGGAATGTCTGTGGTTGGTTTTAATGTTGTCTGGGTTACTTCTTCTACAGGCACTTTGTGGGAAGGAGGTGGCTGCCTGTGTCTGTGACCACTCATATCTGCCATCTTTTGCAAGTTCCTGTAGCAGGCCCAGGAAATTATCAGGCTGAAAGATAAAAAACAAGATCTAATATTTAAGACAGACAGTACAAAGATAACAGGGAAATTTAGGCAGTCAAATCGCCTTATCAAAGATAAGACTGGAAAAGTGCTTAGCAAAAAACAGAGCAAATGAAGGGATGGATGGAACATTTCAAAAAACTTCTAAACAGACCAGCTCCACAAGAACTCCAGACACTCAGCCAGCAGAAAAGGAACTATGTTTACTGTAGAAAAAAAAAATAATATGAAAGAAATAAAGAAAGCCATAAAGCTCCCAAGAAACGGAAAAGCTACAGACCCAGATAACATTCCGTCACAAGCCATCAAAGCAGACAGCCACCTCTACAGAGATACTGTACAAGATGTTATCATTACATGGCAGCCCCTGTTCTGGAATCCACAAGGTATAAAAAATATAAGATCTAAAACAATGAACTGGAGAAAGACATGAAAGGGATAAAACACAGCAAGGCCTTTAATGAATGGCACAGGGCAGGAAGTCTTGGCATGAATTTGTTGAGTTCCTGTTTTCCATAGGGCCCTAAAATGTAATGATAATAAGTCCTATTTACTCCATGGACAATTTTGATTCACTATTTCATTTTCTGCCCTATGTTGTCTTCAGGCATGTTGTCCTCAGGCATGTTGTCCTCAGGCATGTTGTACAAGGCAACTAATGTGAAGTTGTGCATGAGGCTTGTAAACTTACTGCCACAGAAATAAAACCATCGCTGCAAGATGGCTTCCTGTACAGTGACTAGCTACCATAGTGGTCCTATGCTCCGTAAGACATGCAAAGGAAAATGATGATGTCAATTAGTAAGATTTATGACTGCCAAAAAGTTATCTGTTTGCGTACTTGATTCAATGTATTTAGAATGCACTTAGTTTTTAAAAAAAAATTTGTTTCAAAATCAAGCAATGTACATAATTACCTGAGAGTTACCATAACAGTGTTCTCTGACACCCACCGAGGCAGATTCTGAACCTGTTCCTTCGGCAGAGGAACAGCTGGTGCTGCAGACCTGAAAATGACACAAAACATGACCTTTATCAATACTCATTCACAACTCTGGATGCCCAGGACTCATACTGCAAGTGCCATCCGCAGATGCCCTCCACTTTCTATCCATCTTTCAGGTCTAACTTTAAACCATTAAATGTTTATCTTGGAAGCTTCTACGTCCCCCTATACGCTATCTTCTAATCTGTGTACCGTGATGTGTCTATCTGACTGATGTTCATGTGATTCCATTTGCACTTCTGCCTAGTAGGTGCCATTTTTATTAATATACGTCTGCAAAATCAATGCCCTCATTTGTGAACATGTGATCTTAAAGGAGTTAATGTTTTTCACAATAGTGTTTGTTATTTTGCAGCAGTCACTTCCAACTAAAAATATACTTTTAGCACTACTCACCATAATCCTCAATATTGTATCTTTAACTCTTAAAGCATGTGGCAGTTTTCCCATGTTTAATGCAAGGAATTTTCTTTCGCTTTGAATTTTCATAGCTTTAAAGTTTAAATGGTGGTTCTTTTAAAGTTTCTTAAAACTTTACACTTATAAATAAAAATTTGTATTTATAAACAGTTGTATAGGAAACTGAATGAGGATTTTTTTAAATTGGGACAAGACAAAACAAAAACATAATGCAAATATATCAGCCTTGAAAACTGGTCTCCCGTAACAAGTGCCTAGGAAAATCGGCCATCAGTATAAGCCTCTCATCCTTTAAGAGATGAGGCTCCATTTACATGATCAGACTATGTGAAGCCCCAAAGAGCTTACTTAGGTCTGGTTAACCTGATGCTGACACATTTTTCCAATGTCCCCCAACTGCAGTTACTTTGCTGAGAATTTTCAGTTTGAAGTGTTTAATTTATCACTGCTTAAACCAGTTAGCAACCTGCTAATTCTTCTATTCCTTCACTCTCTCACTACCCTTCAGCTCCCCCAGGTGCATAGGCCTTCAACAAATCCTGTCCTGTCTCCATGTGTTGTTCTTGGTTTCCCTCTACCTCTCTCACCATGGGGATTACAGAACAGGAACTGCTTTGTAGTAATATCCATGTTTCCTTAATATGTATCGTATCCATTGCCACCATTTTCTTCTCATTTAACTGGCACTTGTCTGATTCTTGTCATCAGTTCCACATTGGATATCCTGTTTTACCATGTAAAGCCTTTTCTACACAAGCACCCATTTAAGAAAGTCTGTAATGTCTTGGTTGTTATTCTCCATGTTTCAGAGCCAAATAACAGGAACACCTTAACATATGATTTGGTGATTCTGATTTTTATGTTGGATTTATTTTAATCTTCATATGTTTCCTAATGCAATGAGAGCTCCTCTTGTCTTTTGTACTCTTTTTTTTTTTTTTTTTGCTATCAGTGTTTGGTCCTCCAAGTTTGTCTACATTGTTGCCAAGATTTAATTTCCCTATGAATTATTATGCAATCCTGTGATAAGATATACAGTTAATCTACAGAAAAGCAATGCTAATATTTTAAGCCTGAAGATACCTTTTGGTTTCAGAATCTGTTTTGGTGGTTGACAGTGATTTATCAGTCAGCTGAGACCTGAGTGCTGTATTCTCCTTTGCCAATGTGCACGAAGCCTTTTTCAGTGACAAGTTCTGCAGCTTCAACAACCTGTTTTCCTCTTCTAACATTGCCACTTTGTCTTCTAGTTCTACCATCAGTGCCTTCTTTCGATCTCTTGCTGTCTGAGCTGCCATACGATTCTTTAGTTTTCTGAGGAAAAAATATGGTACAAGTACAAATACTGACTTTTTGTTTATTCATTCGTTTCTATTTTCACTCACTATGGAGCATTGACAAAACACTGCAGCTGGTCTTCATGCAGGAAGCCTGCAACATGCATTCATGTGCTCATGATGTCATGGTTTATATCTTCTTCTTGGATCCTTAGCCCCAGACTGACAAAGCAGTCAGTGGCCATCATGCCTAGTGGTGTCTTGTAGGGCAGCAGCAAACTGTCCCCATCTTGCTCAGTCAGTGGCCATCCTTTGTGCCGTGCCCCAACTCTGGCTCATGCTTTGCATCTCAGCATCCATCTCCGCCAGGTTGTCTTTGGTCTGCCGCTCTTTTGCCGTCCTTCTGGGATCCATAGCATAGCAGTTCTGGTGATGGTGTCAGGGTCCACGTGGTTTATGTATCAATGTGTTTTACATGATGAGGTTGCCAGTCCTATAGAAAACCTCATATCAATCCCCTATTGTGATATGCCCGAGGGAGCAGTAGTGTTATCCTGTCTTTGTCTCCTCAGATACCACAAGAACTACACGTTTATTAGCTCAACAACAAACAAGTAACAGCTGCTACCTTCCCACATATAATCATTTCAATAATTGAGCCAACAACAAAATAAAGCCAGGATTATACAAGGGCCAACAGAATTTCAATGTTTTATGTAAAATTATGTCTCTATCCTGGCTGAAATTAATCACTTGTTAAAATCACACTAACACACTTATGTTCACATGTGTGTATGTGTATTCATAAATTTCATATCACCTTTATTGTAATAACACTGTTATGGCATGAACATATTTATATGCTAACTAACATATATATTATTATTTCCTTTTCACTCATTATGAAGCATGCAGTCCCCGCCACAGCTGGTTCATTTGCAAGAAGCCTGCACTAAAGCATTCACAAAATCTTGCAACTGTGGTTTCTGTAGTATTTTGTTTTACAGGATGAGGTTGCCGCCCCGTTGCACAACCTCCTATCAGTCACTTCATACAGCATGACTGAGGAAGCTGTCTTATTCCTTCTTTGTCTCATCAGAGACCCCAGGGAGCTATACGAGGATATATACATACATATGTATAAAAGTACATGTTCACCATTCATTACCTTTCAACTCACTGTGGAGCATAGGCCTTCAACTAATAAATACCAAGCTCTTCTGTCCTGTGCCATCTGCTTAAGCTCTTTCCACATCTTCTTTATTCCCTTCATACTTATGTCCAATTCCCTTCTCCAATATATCACCAATGTTGAATGTTTCAATTTATTCATAATATAGTCAGTTACTACTGCAGAAGTATACAAATGTTTCAAGATCTGTGTGGTAAAGTGGGATGTTATAAATATTTATAGGGGACTTAGTGTACTGACTGAGATCAGCTGTGAAGGTATCTGTATCTAATAAGTGTAGTGTATTACAGATAACCTTACTTGCTACCACATATTACCTCAGTCAGAATTATTCTGGAATATTGTGATGACTACATTAAATGTCTAGGGTTATGTAAATGATGAAGTGTAAGTCACAACAACAACAGACAGATAAACAATTTAATTTATTTCACAACACTTTACAACACGGTGACAATCACACACATGTAACACTCTATAAGACCATCTTAACTAAGTCAGTTTTTAAAAAAGTCAATTATATATATATATGTATTGATTTCTTTACATAGAGATATCCTGATTCAGCTACACAGTGAACCAGGAATCACAATCCAATATAATTACAAATAGTATGTACACAGTTTATCAATATAATCTTGGTATTGACATAGCTTATATTTCTTATCTTATGTGTGTAAGTTGTGAAGTAGTAATATGAGTTAATACTGGTTTTGTTTTTCAAGCTAGAGTGTTGTTTGTCATCATGACTTCAAGTGTTTGATCATTGGGAAAAGTTCACAGTTCCTGTCAATTTAAACAGTTTTTAGTCCCTCTTTATTTACTGTCAATTTTAGAGGGGGGGAGACACATAATGTTGAGCTCCTTGGCCACACTTTCTTAACTTTCGTGATGACTGCAGTAAAAGACTCCTCTGCTCGATTACTTCAATGAGTTCTGGAGCCACCTCACTGGTCACTATCTGGACCCAGTAGTATGCTGTCAACCTCAGGATTCAGTAACTCAGGCCAAATGCTGCCTCAATGATTTAGGACCACTGTCCCTGAAACAAGAAGGTTGTACCTCCTATTTCAAAACTAAGTTATAAACTATTTCCACAATGAGCACAATACATAACAAACACTTGCGTTCAGTGCTGTAGGCCACTGCTAGCTTCATCTGGAACAAATTACACCAGTATACTCCTCCCTAATGATTACTACGCCTCTGCAATTCCCGCATTATTTCCTTCTAGTCCATAAGATAGGTGTCAGTGTACTGTTTGGCAATCGCATGCAGTTTTACCTTTTTCCGACACCTCCTAGTCAGGTTGGAGCAATATTTAGGCTTTTCTCAAGTTGGCCACTGAACTACACACATATACAGACACAAATCATCAATTCACATTCAATTTTCATTAAAAGATATCAAATATTTCAAGCTTACCACAATTCATTGGAAATAATAAACAGTTTCGTTGACTGGCAATGAATAGGCACAAATTCCGATCTGCCTCGTGTCCCAGGCTTTTATTTTAGAAAAAAATATGCACTGGTGCTCAACGCACTGTTCTTAGTAGGTTTATAACAAGATGTGGCCCGGAACAGACGCCCTGAATTGAGTATATTGGCAGATCTAACCAATCATGCCATGTTTACCCATCTTTTCAAAAAAGTACCCCTTCTATTCGTTTCCCATAACAACAAAAACTAGTATTTACAGTCCAACTAATCGTGTTTAGTCTTACATCTTATTCCCGCCAATCAAATAGGAGTTAACATGGTAGGCTATTTCCGTAACGTAATGTTTTTCAAACACGTTATAAAAAAATTTTATGAGCAGAAATGATTCCATGCTGTCAGGCACCCTCACTATTTTATTTTGGCCATAATTATTTTATTAATAGACTAAAGGCATAACACATAACATATTCTTGGTTAGCAAGTCCTGCCGTACAATAATATATAAGTTAAAGCGAGCTACATGGCGGCGTTCAAAATATGTGTTTTCCAAAGATAGTCGTATATTTGTTTTTTTTACCACGCGTTCACTTCTTTGTCATAGGGTGTCTTCTGTACTTTCAGGAGCTTAGATGTAATTCAGTAGAATTTCATATTTCCTAATAAGCATTTTTCATGTTTTTAAACCTGATTCTTGTAGTAGTAGTGTTTTTTATCACTGACTATTTGAAAAAAAAGCTAGTGCTTGTGGCCTTACACGCGGGATGGTAGTAATTGTGTATCGCGCGACTGTGGTAGTATTGCCTGCATTTCGGCTTTCAGCCCCTCCCTTCTTTCTATCCTAATTCCATCTGTCCATTCGTTTTTGGTAACGTAGTGTATAAAATGACATGAATGGAATTTTAAATCTAGGTCAGCTGCGTATCTCAAGGTTTTTCTTAGAACTGCAGTACCCGTTTTATCGTAGAAAGCGTGTATGCTGCAGTAGGCTTTTACTATCAACGTGAAACGTTACAATTTGCAGACGCAGGAGAAAACAAGGGGGATTTCGAGTACAGTCATTGTGACAGCACTGTTCTTTACCATTCTTCTTTCCTTTTATTAATTTTATTTGTTAGGCTTTACATTTACGTTTTGATTTATATATGTGGATTAGAATTTCTCACGACAAATCCTCCCCACTTAAAACAGACGTTATATGTCAGTCTATAATTCTATATACACATAGAGAAATTTCTTATTCTTCCTGGGGTTTAGGGTGATTCTCATCACACGGATGGCGGCTTAAAAAATCCGCTCCCAGATTTGTTTTTCCACTTATATACTCTATGCTAAACTCATATGGCTGGATCAATAAAGACCAACGGAGTAATCTAGAGTTCTCATGTCTAGCCTGTGCTAGAAACGACAAAGGTTTGTGATCCGTTTGCAACTTAAATGCCTTACCATACAGATAAATATTGAATTTCTTTATCGCCCATATTACTGCAAGACATTCTTTTTCGCTAGTTGAGTAATTGGTTTCAGCTTTATTCAACTTTCTGCTAGCATATGCCACTGGGCTTAATTCCCCCTCCAATGCATCTGATCTCTGTAGCAGAGTTGCACCTAACCCAATATTACTGGCATCCGTTCTTACTATGAATTCTTGACTTAAGTCAGGTAATTTCAAAATAGGTTTACTTGTGAGCTTTTCCTTCAATTCTTGGTAAGCCATTTCACATTGTGGTGTCCATGTAATTCGATCTGGATTTCCCTTACGTGTCAAATCAGTTAACGGTGCACATATGGAATTAAAGTTTTTGATATACTTTTGGTAGAAACCACATAATGAGACAAAGGATCTCACGTCTTTCTTGGTTTGTGGTCTCGGGGCTTTCTTTAGTTTCTCTAAATTCTTTGGGTCAGGGGTCATGTTTCCCTGATAAACTGTGTGTCCCAAGAATTCCAATTCTTTACATCCAACGCAACATTTGGTTGGTCGGGCTGTTAAATTCGCTTCCCTAAGTCGATTAAATAGCATGTTCAGAGAGTCAATGTGCTCCTCAAATGTTTCTGTTGCTATAAGGATATCATCCATAAAATTTGTGATACCTGGATTATTCAGAGGGTCCAATAATTTTCTCATCATTCTAGAGAAGACACTAGGCGCATTCTTTAATCCAAATGGCAATCTATTAAACTCATAGTGTCCTTCTGAGGTACTAAAAGCTAGGTATGGTCTAACCTCAGGCTTTACTGGAATCTGATAGTATCCTTTACTCAGATCCACTTTTGAGAAATATTTAGCTTTATTTAGTCTGGCAAACAACTGATTTGTATCCGGCAATGGATCCACCTGTCCTTCTGTAATAGCATTCAGTCTCCGGTAATCTATACAGAGTCTATGTTCTCCAGAGGGTTTCCTTAAGAGTACAACACCGGAACTATACGAAGATTCACTGTGTGAAATAATTCCTTCCTTCAACAAATAGTCTATCTCTTCCTTCAAAGCTTTCTCCTTAGCAAAAGGAATCGAATAGGGTTTCATACAGACAGGTGTGGGGTCTATCAGTTTCATATCATATTCCAATAGGTTTGTATGCCCTGGTCGGTCTGTTAACACCTCTGCATGATTATCTAGAACCTGTTGCACTCTCTCTTTCTGAGTTTTCGTTAAATGTGTACTGATTTTCACCTGTGCCGCTGTCTCACAGGGGTGTAATGGATATTCAAATGATGAAAGTGGTTCCTTTTTCATCTCCATAGCAATGGACAAGGTTAACAAGTGTGTCTCTTCCTGATGTTCTCTTTCCAAATATTTCTTCAGGAGATTCACATGATAGATTTTTTCTTTCCCTTTCTTATCTATCTTATAATTTGTTCTAGACACCTTCTCTAGAACTGTATATGGACCTTGCCATCCAATTTGTAACTTATTCTGACTACTGGGCAGAAGAAGCAGTACCTTCTCTCCCACAGCCAAATCTCTGTCTTTAGCTTTCCTGTTATAATAGGCAGCATGTTTCTTCCTGGCTTGTTTCAAATTTTCATTGGCAAGTTTCCAGCCAGTTTTTAAACGAGTGGTCAGCTCATTTACATATTGGTATGAAGATGTAATATTTTCCTCTGCCTTTTCATCAGTCCACGTTCTTAACAGCGCTACATATGGACCTTTAATTTTGTGGACCTCTTTGTCCATGCACCGGTATGGTCTCTTCCACTCGAAGCGCTATAGTGATGATTTTTCTTCCCAGAAGTATCATGCACAAATCGACCGCTACCAATTTTTTTCTTGGGGCTTTCTCCCCACTTAAAATTCTTGATGAGAGATTTCCTCTCTACATCCTCTTCCTCCAGTTTGTTTAAGTCCGATTGAGGGATTGTCGGCTTATCCTGGGGTAAGACATCTTTTTGCACTCTCTGCATAGTGGCCATTGTAAAACAGTTAAGTGAAGCTTGCCCGTGAAAAGGGGCTTCCCATTTCCTTTGGTCCACTTTATTAAATTTATATTTCTTTTTATTATCAGGCCTAATTTTGCCCCTTGGCGTGTCCAGGTCCTGATCAATGTTCCCACTTGTGGGTGTTCCCTCATGTGCTATGCTACACCTCTCTACAAAATTCTCAATGTCCCATCTTGCCTTGGGCCAATAATAATTGTGAGCCTTCTTTTGGATGATGGTACCTATTTTCTCATGGTCCCCATCTGGTTTCACATGTAGGCTCCTTATTAATTCTGCCCTATATCTTTTAGGAAGTACCAGCTGTCCCTGACCTTTGGATCTAGCTCCAGTCTTCCTATACATCAACTTGTTTTTCATGTAAAAATCTCCCTTGCCTGGAGTTGTATGACAAGTTGACAATTTCCTGAAACAAGGCTTGAGGGTCTTATCCCCAGCCTGTGCCTTCCTCATCTCTTCTGGAGTGGTATTTAACATAATATCCTCCTCCTGTCTTGAGGTTGACCTGACCTGAAGGGTGGCCATATACACAGGTTTCCTTCTACAACGGTCAGTGTCATGATTGTCCATCTGACAATTTTTACACCACCTTTTCCCTTGGTTGAAAGATTTTCTTTCATCATATTTCCTTTCATCGAATTGTGGGGTTTTATTTTTATTGTCATACCGTGGCCTATCAAATTGGTGCTTACCTTTGTTTTGATCTCTAGGATCAAATTTATTAAAGTTCTGTGGTGCCCTAAAATTATCCACCTGTTTCTTTTTATTACCTGATACCTCTGCCTGAGCTGCTTGATACCTTTCTGCAACATTTAGCAACTCACCCAGCCTCTCTGCACCTTGTTCCATGAGAAACTTTCTCAGGTCTGGAGCCATGGACTCTCATAATTGTTCTATAAGGACCATTTCCTTAAGATCTTGGGTTTTCCCCAGAGAAGTCCATTTCTCCAAGTATGTCTCTATCCGTGCAGAGAACTGGTGATAGGTTTCACCCTACAGTAGTTTAGCATTCCTAAATTTCTTCCTATAAAATTCTGCGTTCTTTTCATATCTTAACAAAAGAGCCTGCTTTAGCATGTCATAATTTTCCTGATCACCTCTGCTCATTTTGGCAAAAACTTCATAAGCTGCCCCACGAAGCCCTTGAGATAACTTTAAGCTCCACCTTTCTCTCTCTAACCCATATGTGGTAGCTAATAGTTCATATCTATTTAGATAGCTCTCAATATTATCGTCTTTCTCAACAAAATGATCTAAATGAAAGTTCATAGCTGAGGTTGAGGCTCCCTGACTAGCAGTGGCATCAGAGGTAAAGGGACTGGCACCATTTTCAGGAGCATGGCCTTGAAACTCAAACTCCCTTAGTCGTAACTCATGTTCCCTTTGTAATCTCTTCTCCTCCTTTTCTGCTTCCCTCTCTGCATCTAATCTCTTGTCTTCCCTTTCAGCAGCTAATCTTTTAGCCTCAGCCTCAATCTGCAACCTCTGAATTTCTTTTTCAGCCTCTAACTTTCTTTCGGCCTCTTTTTCTAATCTTCTTTCTTCCCGTTCAATATATTTGTCACATTCAGCAGTGACATAAGCAATCATAATTTGCCCGTCCATTCCTAACTCTTTTGCAGTCTGTACAGCAGCAGATCGAAATTTGGCCAGGTCCGCCATTTTCTAACAGATAAATGTCTAAAATATTTAACTAAACAATTTTATCTATGACTAATTAACTCAGGACAGACAGGCACTGAGAGCTCAACCTTATTTATTTTCACCCAAGGATACCTTTTAATTCTTATATTTCCCAATATATATACTAGGAGAAAGTTCAATATCCCGGACCGGACCCCAATATATGTGGTAAAGTGGGATGTTATAAATATTTATAGGGGACTTAGTGTACTGACTGAGATCAGCTGTGAAGGTATCTGTATCTAATAAGTGTAGTGTATTACAGATAACCTTACTTGCTACCACATATTACCTCAGTCAGAATTATTCTGGAATATTGTGATGACTACATTAAATGTCTAGGGTTATGTAAATGATGAAGTGTAAGTCACAACAACAACAGACAGATAAACAATTTAATTTATTTCACAACACTTTACAACACGGTGACAATCACACACATGTAACACTCTATAAGACCATCTTAACTAAGTCAGTTTTTAAAAAAGTCAATTATATATATATGTATTGATTTCTTTACATAGAGATATCCTGATTCAGCTACACAGTGAACCAGGAATCACAATCCAATATAATTACAAATAGTATGTACACAGTTTATCAATATAATCTTGGTATTGACATAGCTTATATTTCTTATTTTATGTGTGTAAGTTGTGAAGTAGTAATATGAGTTAATACTGGTTTTGTTTTTCAAGCTAGAGTGTTGTTTGTCATCATGACTTCAAGTGTTTGATCATTGGGAAAAGTTCACAGTTCCTGTCAATTTAAACAGTTTTTAGTCCCTCTTTATTTACTGTCAATTTTAGAGGGGGGGAGACACATAATGTTGAGCTCCTTGGCCACACTTTCTTAACTTTCGTGATGACTGCAGTAAAAGACTCCTCTGCTCGATTACTTCAATGAGTTCTGGAGCCACCTCACTGGTCACTATCTGGACCCAGTAGTATGCTGTCAACCTCAGGATTCAGTAACTCAGGCCAAATGCTGCTGTGACAGTGCCGGTTGTTTCTTTTATTTATGTGTCACAAGGTTACTACTGTACTATTACTAGGTGACTGAGGCAGGCCTAGTTATTTAATTTACGAGGTCAGATTTCTTTCCTTGACCTATCTTCCAAGTAGAGCTATCTCTTTTACTGGCCTTTGTTCCGCCAGAGGTGGTAATTCCTGGATGAGATAAGGTTCGTCTTTTCCTCAACCCAGACCACGTTCTTCTCTCCTAGGTGTTGTACAGCGACTGATGCGTATAGGGTGTTCTATTATTTCTATCTCTCCTATTACTCACTTCTAATAACTCTCCATTCCTTAATCTCTTCATACATCAAAGCAACTTAAGTGATGTGGTTCAACTCAAAAAACAACTAGAAGAAATTTTTTTTTTACATAAGATGATCCCAGATCAACCAACATAATTCATCAGATACAGTTATCAATTACAATGTCCTCAGTCTTCCACTTAATTCAATCAAATATTTCAAAGCATAGTTATATAATGTTTCTCCTGTAGCCTCTTGCATTTTTCGTTGTATACCTAGCTTACTAAAGTTCCTTCTCATTGTTCACTATCTTTCTCATATTTTCTACAACAGTTCTTCTAAATCCTTGGAGTCATGTTCTCACCCAATCTCAACCTAGTTAGGTTTGACTCCTTTAAATGCAGCATATAAAAGTCAATAGCTACACCTGAAATAATCAAACAATGTTCAACACCAAAATGGCTTCCACCATACTTACTCTAGTATGAGAGAGCGCATTAGATGTTTCGTGAATGTCAGACTCACTTGTGGTGGCGTCTCCATACTTACTCTTATATGAGAGAGCGCTTAATATGTTTCATAAATGTCAGTGCTGTGAACCCTTAGTTCGATACAATCTCGTTTAATGGCAATGCCTCATCTTCTTGGTATGACAGCCCATCCTGGCTATCTGATAATAAAAGTTATTTACTTTTGAAGCTTTAATTATGCCTTTGCTTCAATATTCTCTGCTGTAGCTCGCTCCCTTAAATAGATGCGTCATTAGCCTATGACAAAGTTGCTGAAAGTCAAAAAATAGTTCAAACTTCTCTTACCGTTGTGCGCAGAAGTCCGTTACCTATCACTGTCCTACTAACACCACCTATAAGCTAATCCTACGTTTGATAACACAAATTATTAATCAATTCTAAATGTTCTCCTGAATTCCTATTTCTATCTTTCTATATCTAGCTATTTCTGTAGCTCTTCTGCAAACCGCAGGTTTCACATTTCTTGAGAGCTCAGCAAAACTTGACTTGCTCCGTCAACTTCTCTGGTAGGACTGATCTCCAATCGTCCTTCAATTTCCTATCTGATGGTCCAAAGTTGTTTTAGTTAATACGATTGGTCCATAGTTCAGTTCACTCACCTATCGCCACGCTTAATTCTATGCTGCCAACTCCGTGAACTGTGCTACATAACTGTTTACCTCTAGTCACTATTTTCACGTGCGTTCTACTCTGCTCTGCGTTCTCTTAACTCACTAAACCTGTAAAGGGCGCTAATATTCGTAGTTATTCCCCTTAGTGATTTTTATCTTAGTTTCATTACTCCTTCTATATCTTTACTAAAACTAATCTGATATGCAAATTTGGTAAACTCTAATGCTGTATACTTCGATTACCTTAAAGTCTAAAAAGGTTCCCTCCCTTACAAAAAACACTACATTTTCATTCTTTTATCTCCCATGTTAAGAACAACTAGTCAATCACTTGAAATATTCTGATTTTCTAACCCATTTTTATATACTCTTTCATCTTGTTAACCCCAAATAACTGTTCGACTGACTTTAACTTACAGTGTATTTTACACTGTACAACCACACGGTGACATATACGTCCCGGGGCCGTTCAAATGTATCCCGCAGGGAAACATTTGTGTTCTATCAAAAAAAAACTATTATCTATGTATCCCACTAACATCTCTAATACTATTACCATAGACGACTCGAAATTACAAGCAAATTAAATCGTAATAGTGAGACTATATTATAAACCTAATATCAATGCTACAACTAGAGCATCTCATTAATTACTGCTTTAACATAAAATCTTATTTCATGAATATATAAAAGGCATAAATGAACATTGTATTTACTTAATTCATTACCATCATCTCTCAAACAAGTAGTACCCATAATACCAATAGGGCAACCAAGTTTTATCCCTTATCTCTGTATAGCCAGTGCAATAAAAATATAGGGACGTTCATCCTCTGTGTAATATTTGCGTAAGTCCATGAATAAGACTCCATATGACCAAGTCTGGATCATTTCTCATCTCCGTTCTCTTTTTTTTTCTAGTCTTGAACACCTCTATGCCTGAGATAGGTACATTATAGCAATTATCATGCACTTAAGGTACTATACATATTTTACCCAATGTTAGTGTTGATCATGTAGTATGCCGCATCTTGTACCTTAGGAAGAAGTCTATTAAGTTTCCCAAAACTATATGTAGTTATTGTAGTTATTTACACTCTTAAGATTACATACGTCTATTCTAGCATCTCATTAACATCGTATTAAAAAACAAGTAAACATTGTACTTAATGCTTCTCAAAACATTATAATTATACATTCTATTTATATACATATATATAGGGGCGACATGGTACTGCCTCTGGAAACAGAGGTTTGTCAGTCCTTAATATGTCTTTAGTATCTGCCGTCAATGTCAGTATTCATTACAACGGTCAGATAGGCAGAGTAGTAGAAATATAATATATAGCGTCACCAAGCATGCATTTAATTAAACATCCCCAAAGTGACAGCAAGAGATATGTTACTACGTCAGGATGTGATGTGCTCGACTGATTCTAGCCTTTGATGCACCAGTCAAATTACCAGTCATGTATGCAACTAATCACGCGAAATCCTACCATCTGTCTTGGGGCAATAGCGAAAGACTTATGTCGCTATGTCAGAACATGAAGTGCTCGACTGATTCTAGCCTTTGATGCACCCGTCGAATCATTAACTTCGTCTGAAATATGCACTGTACCCCAGTATGTCTGACTTACCCAAAATCTTCAGGCCTATTATGTTTCCAACCAATGTGGAGATGACTAAGTAAGGGTCATCTCTATTGTATATTAACTATACAGTGGCTATGGTATCCACTTTGCAACATCTCATCTTTAAGTCGCCTGTCTAACAATGCAACCTTAAGTAAGAACCATTTTTATCCATCATCTAATGTGCACATCTCCAACTGTGAAGTAGGCTTCTCTTATGACATAACTTGGCTTGGACTGTGACATTTTTTTTTTTTTTTTTTCGCGTTGCCATCTATGCCTGGTGGTGGAGAAGGTATACCTCTGAAAAGCATGGACATTATAAGTTAACATGAAAAAACTTTAACTTAAGTCTTGATAGGTCTCATCTTGTGAAGAAGCTTGTTATAGTCTCTGTAGAAATCTGTATCTTTTTCTAATCTTGTTCAATTGTTTTTATGAAATAATTCATTGTTTACTCTAACTTCTCAGTTACGTTGGTCTCTTGTATAAACTATTTCACTATCAGTCTGAATATCGCGAGAGCACAGTAGTTAACACTCATGTATATGTGATCAAAGTCTTATCACTACATATAATGTTTCCTGTTTATGTGATGAATGTGCTTTCATAAGTTAATGCACTACACAGTTAAGTTTCTTTGCAAAGTTCTACACTTCTGTTCACAAGGCTAGTGTGTAGTGTAAAAGTGTAAGTGTAACTCGAACTATCACTAACCACTATGTTAACCACTACCAAATATTATTAGCTAACTAATCGTTGGATACCGTTGATAGAGGTACCGTAATTAAGCACTATAGCTGGGGGAGTGCTGTGAATTAGTACTGTTTGCTGGGGAAGTACTTTACGGCGATTACACTGATTGTATGAATTTGGAGATCTCATTTGTAAACTCCAACAGTGTAAATTTCTCTACTGTAGAGACGACTGTCGTACTGATGAAATTGGTATCAGTTGTGATGTTATTTATAGTCGCTCTGCAGGAGGATGAGGACGAACGAAATAATATGTAGATGTTGTCAGTATGACAATAGCTTGTTTACTTGATGTTGTTTACATTCTGAGTTTGGTGTTGGTAAAGTCGTCCATTCTTTGAATGACATTCTCTTTGCTCTACGTTGATAAGTTCTGATTGCAAAAGTGCTACAGTCGTATCAGCGATGGTCTGGTAAATGTTTGTATGCTGTGCTGTAGGGCTTCACTTCTGACAAGTTTTGTTATGTTTCAGTGCTTGTAAGGTATCTGATCTGATCTTCTTCCCAACCGCAATGTCTTCGCTAGTGGTTGTAGCTGTGTCTGGTAGTTGTTGGTCTAAGTTTCCTTCTGTAAGGCTCCGCTTCTGCAACTTGTTTCTTCTCATCGCTTGTAGATGTCTGTTCTTCATCTTGATACATCTGAGCTTGCCTGGTATCTCTTCTGTCATCACATGCTCGCTTCACATGATCACTGGGGATGCGACAGGTGTCACAGGGAATATGTTGGGCTTGACGAAGGAATAGGGAATGATGGTTGTGACCATGTGATAACATTGCAAACACTGATGTGTTGTCTTCATAGTGCATCTAGTTTCTCGTGTGCTTCTTGCTTCTTTATTTCTTCTGTAAGGCTTGGACTCCGCTGTACTGTTTCTTCTTGTTGCCTGCCAAAGTCTATTATCTTCCATGTCCCATCTTGATCATATAAGGTAGGATTAACTTGTAGCTGACAGTCGTAGTTGTCGCTTTATTTCATCCCATAGTTGCTGTCTTCCGCTGCTTGTAGCTGTCTCTCGTCTTCAATAGTCCCGACTGTTGTGTGCATGCTTGGGGTTGTTGTGGCTGGTAGTTGTTGTTGATCTATAGTTGCTGTCTTCTTATGTGGCTTCTCAAGAAAAAAATCTCATTTTCGTCTATCTGCCGTCGTCACCACGACTTACTATTTCCGTCGTCACCACGACTTTTCATCAAAAATTTTCTCGCCGTAATCTCTCGGCCTCAAATGTATGTCTTACATCTCTATCAACCGTCTCATCTACTGCAATACCCTATTGGTCCTGTGTACTCAGTTGTCTGTTGTGTGCGGTACAGACCAATTATACTTAGGCTTTTCAAGACTAAGTTGCCGGCGCCATTTTGTTTACCTCTCATAATATGCTATGCCATTACTCACATAGCCTCCTATTTTTCCTCTATATCTTCATTACTTCATCTCCAAAAATTTCATAATGATGGCCTCTCTACTTTTAAGCGCCTCTATTGTCTCTTTACTTTTAAGCGCCTCCAACGTTATCAGTTTATCAATATCTTGAGTCCGCTCTACTCGTTTGACTGTGTCAACACTGTGCTTCCTCTCTACCTCTGTATCTCGTATATCTCCCGAGTTTCTCTCACTCCTCTCCACTTCTTCTCTTCTCGCACTCCCTGAGTTCCTCTCAGGTTCTATGTTGCTACCGCGACCTCTAATTATATAACTCTCTCGCTGCATCCTTATTGCACGCCGTGGTATTCTAGATGCTGTGACCCTGCTACTAATTAATGCATCTCTGCTTCTATGACTTTCTTTCCCGTTTTTCACTGGGATTCTTGACTTTCTTAATTCTCTTCTGCTACCACTACTTATCTCCTCTTTTCTAGCCTCTTGGCTCCTGGATCGATATTCTCCTCGATCCGTATTTCTCCTGTCTTCATTGTCCACTCTCAGCTCCTCAAATTTCATATCAATAAATTCGCATAGTGCAGCCATATCTTCCTTTCTACCATCACCTGCCTGTTTGTCTGTTTATTTTCTGTTTCTTTTGTAACTCTTCAAACGTGCTCTCTAAATCTGCACAACGTGCGGTTAACTCTTCCACTTTTGTTGTGTCATTTCTTTCTTCCTCTCTACCACTAGATCGATATCTCCTTCGATCCTTAGTAGTTTCTCTACTTCTACTACCGCTTCTATTTCTTAGCCTATCTCGGCTCTTGGATCGATACTCCCTTCGATCCATATCTCTTCTATTACCACCTTTATTTCTCAGCTCCTCAAATTCTCTATCAATAAATTCGCACGGTGCATCATAATAAGTGTCTTCTACTTCTGTTATATCTCTATGTCTTTCTTCTTCTTTGTTGTTTCCTGACCATCCATGGTCTACACTGTCTATTCTTTGTTGACCCGTTTCCTTGGTCCTTTTATCTTGTTCCTTCTCTTGTTCTTCTCTATAACTGCTCATCTTCTTTTTCAATTCTTCCAATTTCCTGTCAAGATTTTGAACGAGTGCCTCTATCTCTTCGTTACTCTTTGCTGCACTACCATTTCTCATCTTTTCCTTCCTCCTCCTTCTGACCTCTTCTACATGTCTCAGCTTTGGTAGTTGCCTTACAACATTCGGCGAATCATCTGAAGACGACCTCTGTCTCTTCATTCCTTTTATTTTCTCTTGCTCCATCTCCTCCTGAGTATCTGAATCTTTTGCTGATGTCTCTTCTGCATCTGGGGTTCGCTTTGGACCACTGTGTTGTTTAGTCTGTAATTGTTGCTCCTTTTGTTTCAATAGCTGCTGTTCATGTGCTCTGCTTCTCTGTTCTGCAGCTCTCGTATGTTTGTATGGTGCATCTATGTCATTATCAGCACTGTTCCATTCACTTCTTATTGCTGTCGTATCCTCTAAGATCTCGCTGTAATATTCACTGTCTGCATGCTGACCTATTTGTATTCTATCTTCCTCTTGCGTATGTGTGCCCATGTCCTCTTGTTCGTTGTACAACCTTTGAGGAGTAGGGGTTGATCTATCATATGTTGTTTCCGGTTCCGCATGGATTTGTGCTCTTGTAACAATCTGTCTTCGCGCTAGTGTTGATCTACTACTGTCACTGACTATGACCTCACTGGAAATAGTATCTATATCCTCATCGCTCTTGGTCATTTGAACTACCCAGTTGTCTCCTCTCGCAGTTACACCCCAGTCACTAACTTTGGGTGTTGTTTCTGTTTCGTCCTCATGTATGGGTAGTGACATACTACTTTCTCTATTATATAGACGGTTGTCTCTGTATCTCAATCTCTCTATCAACTCTGTTGGTGGAATATCTTCCTCGTCTTCTGAATTCTCTCTGCAGCGAGTGAGGCGTCCTACAGCATCTGGTACTTGTTCTGTGTTGTTGTTTTGTTCATCATCAATGTCCTGCCTTTCATCGGTGTCGTATTCGATAAGTGAACTGCTTGTTGACTCTGTAGACTCGTAATAAGTCAAAGTGGATTTTCGTATCGGTCTGGTATTCTGTAAAGCTGGTGGTACTATGGGGCGATGATCATCTTTTTTCATCTGCGCTACATGTGCTTTGACTTTTATGCTCTTCTCCTCATTCCATAGTTCATAATTCACCGGTGTTGTTCGTTCCAACACTTTAAACCCATCAAGCCAACTATTATCCATCTTATCTCGGACATTCTTTTTGTAATATACTTTATCTCCAGGCTTAAATTCTTCCAACGTTGCTCTTTTGTCATGCTGCTTCTGCCGTTTCTTGAAGGCTTTCTGTGCATTATTATTTGCTATTTGGTGGGCCTTATACTTCTCTTGTATGATAATTTCAATTGGATCCTCACCTTGATACTTTCTCTGTGGTTGTAATAGATTACCTAATGCGAAGGTGGGTTCACGTCCATATAACAAATAGAAAGGTGAGCATCCTGTTGTCTCATTTACATTGATTCGTATTGCTTCAAGGGCTTGATTGATATATAAGTCCCAATACTGGAGGTTGCCTTGCATATACTTGGCAAGAATATCATTCAATGTGGCATGCATTCGCTCATTCCGTCCATTTGCCTGCGGTCTGTAAGGCGTAGTGGTGATATGTTGAATATGTAGCTTTTGAAGCGTTCGTTTGAAAGGGTTACCAACAAATTGTTTTCCATTGTCTGTGATTATTCTCCTAGGGCACCCATGTCGTGGCATGAATTCTTGCAGAAAAAATTCAGTTATTGTTGCTGAAGTTGCATCCTTGAGAGGGTAGCTTTCAGGCCATACCGAATACTGGTCAACGATATGTAAAATGTGTTTGTTCCCGGATTGTGTGACTGTATGTGGCCCAGAAATGTCCATGCTGATAACTTCCATGGGGAAATGTGATTGTTTCATCTCTTGTAGAGGGACCCTGGTTGGTCTCATGTTCCGTATTTTACAGGTTTTACAACCATTAATATATTCAGTGATATTCTTATACATGTTTGTCCAGTAGTATCTTTTCTTGATAACATCTATAGTTTTGTCTCGACCAACATGTCCATTGTCATCATGGAACTGTACCAGAATATGAGGTACTAGGGTTTGGGGAATTACTTTTTGTAGTGTACCTTCTTGTTTGTGGTCAATATGATACAAGGCCTGGTCCTTTGACTGGATAGTAAAATGTTTAAGCGATTTAGGGTTCGCTTCTAACTGTTGGATAAGCTTTACTATCTGAGGGTCTTTCCTCTGTTCAGCACCTATACCAAATGGATCCAAGTTCGTTGTCTCTTCAGTATCTATGTCTGATGTGACAATGCTATAGTCGACCTCTGTCCTATTAGAATTGATTACGTTGATTTCCTTTGTGTTGTCATTAATATCAGTACCCGCATCAGAATCTTCTTGCTGTGTAGTACCAGTGTGTGGGATCCTAGATAGAAAATCTGCACATGTATTCTGTTCACCTGGGAGGTGTTCAATGGTCGGACAATACTGTTGCAAGTTGATAGCCCAAACCTGTAACTTTTTTGGTTGTTCCTGTGTCTTGATAAGCCAATTCACCAATGGTTGATGATCTGTTCTAATGGTAAGTTTGGTGCCTCTGATGTAAAAGTCAAGTTTCTTTATGGCATAATGTATAGCGAAGGCTTCTCTTTCTGTAATTGACCATCTAATTTGTGTTTTGGAAAGCGCATGTGATATAAATGCTATGGGCATCTCATTTGGAATCTCTGGTGCAGTACCTGTTTCATCATCTTCCCTGTGCTGGACTAAACGAGCACCTATCGCTGTTTCGGAGGCGTCCATATACAGAATCATCGGACGAGATATATCCGGGTGTGTTAGAAGTGGTAATGTTGCGAGTGCTTCTTTAAGATGATCAAAGGACTTCTGACATTCTTCTGTCCACTTGAATCGAGAATATTTCCTAGTGAGGGCGATAAGTGGTTCAGCGACTTCTGAAAATTTTGCAACATGGCGTCTGTAATATCCGCAACAACCAATAAATGCTCTAACTTGCTTCACTGTTTTGGGAGCAGGCTTCTTCTTTATTGCTTCTACCTTCTCTGTGTCCGGGCGAATGCCATCTTTGTTCACTATGAATCCTAAGTATTTCATTTCTGTCTTCAAAAACTGACACTTGCTTAGCTTGAGTTTTATTTGGTGGTGTCGGAGGCGATCAAAGACTTCCTCGACTTTCTTTAAGTGGTCGTCCACTGTACCTGCTGTATGTATGAGTATGTCATCTATATATGCTAATGCGAAAGGATACATTTCTTTTAAAACCTCATCCATTAATGCCATGTATGTCGCTGGGCTTCCCTTTAGACCGAAAGGCATCACATTCCATTTGTAACTACCCATGTGTGTACAAAAAGATGACTTCTCTTTTGCCGCTGGAGTCATGGGAATGCACCAAAATCCTGAACGTGCGTCTAATGTTGTAAAGTATGTAGAATGTCCAAGTGTCGCCAGTATATCGTCAATACGTGGTAGCGGATATGAAATTGTTTTAGTTATTCTGTTCAGTGCGCGGTAGTCGCAGCAGAATCTACTTGATCCGTCTTTCTTTGTGACAATTACTATGGGTGATGACCACGCTGATGTAGATCTTTCAATGATGCCCGCCTTCAACATGTCGGTTATGGCTTTCTCCACTATCTCACGATTCTTCAAAGGAGTGTGGTAAGGTCTTAAACTGATAGGCTCCTCTACTGTAGTCTGAATGTCCATGTGTATTGTATTGGTTCTGCCTAACTCCATATCTGTTAGCGCGAAAACATCTTGATGTTTAGTAACAAATGCAGTAAGTTTTTTCTTATGTTGATCGTCTGCCTTCAATGTTGCCAACAATTGTGAAACTCGATCTGGTGTGCTCTCTGTTGTGTGGGAGTCTTGGCTTGACCATAGTGTCTTAACATATGTGTTATCCTCTTCTATTCTGTAACCATTGTTCCTAGTCTCTCGTTCCCTATTGTGATATCTCCAATGTCTGCGATTCATAGTCTCGTTTTTTCTAAATGGTTTGTCCGTGTATTCTGCTTTGGGTATTCGCCATGGAGTATCCTGTCCATTTTTTCTATAGTTGTCATTTCCACACTGTCGTTCTCTACGGCAGTAATCAAAGGGTTTTGAGTATCTTTCTCCATATCTCTGATGCCTTTGTGGAGTTGAGTATCTGTTGTTGGTTATCCACCATGGAGTATACTCTGATTGCATTCTGCAAGCGTTCCTTCCCCCTTGTCGTTCACTACGGCAGTATGTTGGTGGGGTTGGCAATAAGGAATCTGTAACTAAGTTGATATAATATGGCTGTCCCCTATCATTTGCTGCTTTTCTATATAATCCATCACTAGCTCTTCGCTGTATTATTTGGTTTATTCTTTGTACAAAGCGAGAGTGTTCATTGAATTTATTAATTGTGCCTATGTTTTCCGGTTCGTTTCTACACGCTCTCTCGTATGGTGTATCATCTTGACTATTGTATGTTTTTGCTCCGCATCTCTGGACACTGTTGCGACGAGTCGCATACTTAGAGTTATCCGCTCTCTGTCCATACTGTATTTGTTGACCGTTTTGTATATCCATTGACCTTGTTTGTTGCGTCAGTTTAGCAGTCCTATGTATAAGGTTCTCATTATGTGCTCTGAATCCTTTTTCTGGCGTTTTGTTAACCGGAGAGTAACCTGAGGTAGAGTTTCGGGGTGTATGTAGTTCCGAAGACTGATGTTGATTTCCCACAACTTCAGGTGTTCTATTACTTCTTAAAGTGGTTAAGGACGATCTTTGTATTTTAGCTACTATTGCACCTCTGCGTATTGTTGTTGTTTTTCCTGAAGTATTTATAATCATGATTGGAAAATCCCTAGAAGACGAGATTTCTGCGATACCTTCTGTAACGAACATGAGAGGTTCTTCGTTCAAGCCTTCATTATCCAAAGGTTCGATATTTATTGACTGACCCGGTTGAATGTAGTTAGAATTCTTCACTCGACCTTTAGCTATTACCAGTGTGTTAGGTTTCACTGTGACTGGGGCTGTTAACCGCACTAAAGATGCAATGTGTATGTCATCTTGTAGTGGTATGTATTCGCCATTAATCCTAACCTGATGATTATCACAGTATATCCTGGCATTATTTTTGTTGAGGAAGTCTCTTCCCAGAATAAAGTTTCTCGACATCCCTCGTGTGATTATAAAGTGATGTGTAATGTTTTGTTGTCCTATGCCGAAAGTAATAATGGCAGTACCACATGACTTCATGTTTTCTCCAGTTACTGATGACAAAATTGTTCTCGAGGGCTGAAAAGTCACTAAATGCTTGATTTGTTTATATAATTGTTCCCTGATGAGACTGACTGAAGCGCCTGTGTCTACAAGTGCCCGATAATTCTTGTTATTAATTTTGATTAAACAAGAGCTAGGGTCTGATGTGATATTTATCCTTTGAGGAGGAGTTGTTGAGTACAAAATCTTGTTTTTCTTTATGTTCCTGGACCTTCTTAATTGACCCCTTGTGAAACTGGGAGGTACACGCTCTCCTTGAACATTCCGCCTGTAATTCTGTGCACCGGTGCTGCCGTAGTATCTGGGGTTATTATAACTATTCTGACATGGACGGGGATGTTGTCGTTGACACTGACGAACTAAGTGTCCTCAGGAACCACAGCCAAAGCAAGTGAAAGTGTTAATCTGCTGTATGTTACGCTGCCTGGGGGGGTATTGAGTATAATTACTATTGTCTGCCTGTTGGTGTCTTGACTGGTTTGAACGGTACCAACGCTCTCGAAAATGTCCGACCTCCGTGGGTTCGTGCTCTGTAGTTGTTTCAACCATCATATCATGCTCAGTGCTTTGCTTGAACCTGGTCTGCACGTTCTGTTCCCTGACTGCTAGTTGTATTGCCTCATTTATTGACCTCGGGTCTTTTCGGAATATGTATAACTTCATGTTGTTGTTCACCAGTCCCTCCACAAAAATACCCACTAGCTGTTTTTCCGTATCTGGTGACGCTGGTAAGCCATCCAAAAGTGCTTCCTCTGCCAAGTTTAGTAATCTTTCACCATAAGACTGAATAGATTCGTTAGTTTGTTGTTTCATGCGGCGAAGGAGTGACCATGCGTGGTCTGTATTGGTGATGTGGCTATATCTGAATGTCAATTCTTTCTTAAGGGATTCGTAGGTCTCTGCGGGGTATGCAGCTTCCCGTCTGCGCAAAAAGTCCGAAACCAATGAGTCTGACGACAAGTGTAGTATTCGTTTGCGCTCTTCGTCTGTGCCTGCCTTTATCATCGTAGCGAATTTTTCCACGTCCTTTATCCATTTCCTAAACTGTTTAGTATCTCCCGTAAATGGTGGCACAATTGATCTAATTTGGCTGTATTTTGTACAGTGACCTATCTCATACATTGTTTCTGCAATAGTTTTTAAGGACGCCATTGTGCATTGCTGTTCTGTTGGTAATGGGGCCGACATAGACTGTTGTGGGTATGTTTCTTCCAAAGATGGTGTAGCCATGTTGTCGCTTTAGGAGAGGTGGTCACGGCGCCAAATTACTCTTATGTGACAGTGCCGGTTGTTTCTTTTATTTATGTGTCACAAGGTTACTACTGTACTATTACTAGGTGACTGAGGCAGGCCTAGTTATTTAATTTATGAGGTCAGATTTCTTTCCTTGACCTATCTTCCAAGTAGAGCTATCTCTTTTACTGGCCTTTGTTCCGCCAGAGGTGGTAATTCCTGGATGAGATAAGGTTCGTCTTTTCCTCAACCCAGACCACGTTCTTCTCTCCTAGGTGTTGTACAGCGACTGATGCGTATAGGGTGTTCTATTATTTCTATCTCTCCTATTACTCACTTCTAATAACTCTCCATTCCTTAATCTCTTCATACATCAAAGCAACTTAAGTGATGTGGTTCAACTCAAAAACAACTTTTATTTACATAAGATGATCCCAGATCAACCAACATAATTCATCAGATACAGTTATCAATTACAATGTCCTCAGTCTTCCACTTAATTCAATCAAATATTTCAAAGCATAGTTATATAATGTTTCTCCTGTAGCCTCTTGCATTTTTCGTTGTATACCTAGCTTACTAAAGTTCCTTCTCATTGTTCACTATCTTTCTCATATTTTCTACAACAGTTCTTCTAAATCCTTGGAGTCATGTTCTCACCCAATCTCAACCTAGTTAGGTTTGACTCCTTTAAATGCAGCATATAAAAGTCAATAGCTACACCTGAAATAATCAAACAATGTTCAACACCAAAATGGCTTCCACCATACTTACTCTAGTATGAGAGAGCGCATTAGATGTTTCGTGAATGTCAGACTCACTTGTGGTGGCGTCTCCATACTTACTCTTATATGAGAGAGCGCTTAATATGTTTCATAAATGTCAGTGCTGTGAACCCTTAGTTCGATACAATCTCGTTTAATGGCAATGCCTCATCTTCTTGGTATGACAGCCCATCCTGGCTATCTGATAATAAAAGTTATTTACTTTTGAAGCTTTAATTATGCCTTTGCTTCAATATTCTCTGCTGTAGCTCGCTCCCTTAAATAGATGCGTCATTAGCCTATGACAAAGTTGCTGAAAGTCAAAAAATAGTTCAAACTTCTCTTACCGTTGTGCGCAGAAGTCCGTTACCTATCACTGTCCTACTAACACCACCTATAAGCTAATCCTACGTTTGATAACACAAATTATTAATCAATTCTAAATGTTCTCCTGAATTCCTATTTCTATCTTTCTATATCTAGCTATTTCTGTAGCTCTTCTGCAAACCGCAGGTTTCACATTTCTTGAGAGCTCAGCAAAACTTGACTTGCTCCGTCAACTTCTCTGGTAGGACTGATCTCCAATCGTCCTTCAATTTCCTATCTGATGGTCCAAAGTTGTTTTAGTTAATACGATTGGTCCATAGTTCAGTTCACTCACCTATCGCCACGCTTAATTCTATGCTGCCAACTCCGTGAACTGTGCTACATAACTGTTTACCTCTAGTCACTATTTTCACGTGCGTTCTACTCTGCTCTGCGTTCTCTTAACTCACTAAACCTGTAAAGGGCGCTAATATTCGTAGTTATTCCCCTTAGTGATTTTTATCTTAGTTTCATTACTCCTTCTATATCTTTACTAAAACTAATCTGATATGCAAATTTGGTAAACTCTAATGCTGTATACTTCGATTACCTTAAAGTCTAAAAAGGTTCCCTCCCTTACAAAAAACACTACATTTTCATTCTTTTATCTCCCATGTTAAGAACAACTAGTCAATCACTTGAATTATTCTGATTTCTAACCCATTTTTATATACTCTTTCATCTTGTTAACCCCAAATAACTGTTCGACTGACTTTAACTTACAGTGTATTTTACACTGTACAACCACACGGTGACACTGCCTCAATGATTTAGGACCACCGTCCCTGAAACAAGAAGGTTGTACCTCCTATTTCAAAACTAAGTTATAAACTATTTCCACAATGAGCACAATACATAACAAACACTTGCGTTCAGTGCTGTAGGCCACTGCTAGCTTCATCTGGAACAAATTACACCAGTATACTCCTCCCTAATGGTTACTACGCCTCTGCAATTCCCGCATTATTTCCTTCTAGTCCATAAGATAGGTGTCAGTGTACTGTTTGGCAATCCCATGCAGTTTTACCTTTTTCCGACACCTCCTAGTCAGGTTGGAGCAATATTTAGGCTTTTCTCAAGTTGGCCACTGAACTACACACATATACAGACACAAATCATCAATTCACATTCAATTTTCATTAAAAGATATCAAATATTTCAAGCTTACCACAATTCATTGGAAATAATAAACAGTTTCGTTGACTGGCAATGAATAGGCACAAATTCCGATCTGCCTCGTGTCCCAGGCTTTTATTTTAGAAAAAAATATGCACTGGTGCTCAACGCACTGTTCTTAGTAGGTTTATAACAAGATGTGGCCCGGAACAGACGCCCTGAATTGAGTATATTGGCAGATCTAACCAATCATGCCATGTTTACCCATCTTTTCAAAAAAGTACCCCTTCTATTCGTTTCCCATAACAACAAAAACTAGTATTTACAGTCCAACTAATCGTGTTTAGTCTTACATCTTATTCCCGCCAATCAAATAGGAGTTAACATGGTAGGCTATTTCCGTAACGTAATGTTTTTCAAACACGTTATAAAAAAATTTTATGAGCAGAAATGATTCCATGCTGTCAGGCACCCTCACTATTTTATTTTGGCCATAATTATTTTATTAATAGACTAAAGGCATAACACATAACATATTCTTGGTTAGCAAGTCCTGCCGTACAATAATATATAAGTTAAAGCGAGCTACATGGCGGCGTTCAAAATATGTGTTTTCCAAAGATAGTCGTATATTTATTTTTTACCACGCGTTCACTTCTTTGTCATAGGGTGTCTTCTGTACTTTCAGGAGCTTAGATGTAATTCAGTAGAATTTCATATTTCCTAATAAGAATTTTGTTAGTTTTTTAAAACCCAACTCTGGTATGGGTAGTGTTTTTTATCACTGACTATTTGAAAAAAAGCTAGTGCTTGTGGCCTTACACGCGGGATGGTAGTAATTGTGTATCGCGCGACTGTGGTAGTATTGCCTGCATTTCGGCTTTCAGCCCCTCCCTTCTTTCTATCCTAATTCCATCTGTCCATTCGTTTTTGGTAACGTAGTGTATAAAATGACATGAATGGAATTTTAAATCTAGGTCAGCTGCGTATCTCAAGGTTTTTCTTAGAACTGCAGTACCCGTTTTATCGTAGAAAGCGTGTATGCTGCAGTAGGCTTTTACTATCAACGTGAAACGTTACAATTTGCAGACGCAGGAGAAAACAAGGGGGATTTCGAGTACAGTCACTGTGACAGCACTGTTCTTTACCATTCTTCTTTCCTTTTATTAATTTTATTTGTTAGGCTTTACATTTACGTTTTGATTTATATATGTGGATTAGAATTTCTCACGACAATCTGAAGGTCTTTTATATTTGGACATGCACCCTAATATAACCGACCAGGTTGAACCAAAATTTTATTTAAAAAAAAAAAAAAAATACTGCAGAAGTAATGTGTTACTTAACTCATTCTAACCCATGAGCCATATAGTGTGCCAGGTTTCACTATAGATCAAACCACGGAAAAAAAATATTTGCAGAAGTAATGTGTTAGTTAACTCATTCTAACCCATGAGCCATACTTTTAGTTGTGCCAGCCTGTTTCAAAATTAGAATTATTTTTCAACTGGATATACGTTTCGATTCCTGGGCTTTTATCAAGGAATTAAGTAGAGATGAAATATTTACGTGTAAGTGCACAATTTTGATTAATTTTTTATTTTGATTTGTTATGGTTCCTTTGGCCCTAATTCGCAAGACATAACAATTATTACATTCAATGAGAACTCAACATTGTTTCATAACATTCTTTAGCCAATTTCCTGAAGTTTGATGCATAATACATCTGCCAAATTAATATATATGTCCACGACCTGTTTTTAAAACATCACTTACAACACACACAAAATGCCTCATTTTGGGGCCTGGGTAAAACCAGAAATCTGCCCGAGTTAGAATGAGTTAACATTATGTCTGTGTTAAGTCTTCTGAATGTTTTGACAACTTAAATGTTTTTTAATGTGCTGTATGCACTTAAACAGTGAATAAATTTAGCAAATTACCAAAAAGTGTGAATGGTAGTGCAATTTTGAGTTTGCAAACTGATTCCTCACTTCAAAACACATAAATGTGCCAGTTTTAATTTTGATAGCAAAATATGGTGGTGTGTGGGTTAAGGATAGTGTTTACAGAGGCTATTTTGTAATGAATTGAAGAACTACAGCATGCATATCACAAGACACTAGGACAACAAGGTGGATTGTCTACTTTTCTCTTCTTCCATTAAACTAATGATTAATTTCAATTGAGCTACGCCAAGCAACAAAGAAAAAAACAACGCGGGGCATGTCAGGCAACTCTTTATGAAAAACCAAAATAAATAAAAAATAGAACTTGGTGAACATAAAACAAGAAATTCTTTTCGTGAAATGATAAACAAAGGGTTAACATAAACATATGTGGGACATGCTCATCGATGAGGGCATCGATTAGGTTAAGGATTAGGCTACTAAACCTAACCCTCGTAATTCCTTTTTTAAGGCCGTCTCTAGTTATACGAGCGTCTGCTTGACAGTGGTTAGAGCACTGGTCTATCGTGGTAAAGGTGCCAGGTTTGATTCACGGTGTTGACACGCTCCAACTGTAAATGGGTACCTGACTTTGCTCTTGAGTTAGGGAAGGAAGATAGGAAGGGAACTGGTCACCCCACCTACCGATGCTGGCCCCAATATAGTGAAGTCTCTAACAATTCGCTCACCTATCGCAGTATCTGCTATGGGGCTACCTTTACCTAGTTATACGTCCCACTATTAGGCCTATTCATTTCAGATGCACAAAGCAACAAACAAACACTACTGGGGTGTCGGGTAAACAAACAAAAATACAAACGTGGTAAACAAATACATTAGGCCTATTTTCACAAAATCATAAACAAAGACCAGTTTCTCAACTTGAGAAACTTACCGTCGAAGAAGTTTTTCATCTGGTGATAAATGTGTCAAGCGCCGCCGCTTTCTAGGTCCTCCACTGTTGCTTCCGTCGCTGTCAAAATCGAGGACAGAAAATTCACCTTTCCTAGTGGGTACGGTAATACTGCCATGTTTACCATGCTTAGGGTAAGTTATTACAATGGCTTTCGATGCGAGCGGTGACATAATTCAACGTTTTCCTTCAAATTCAGGTTAGTAAGGTGTAATGATACAGCCGTATAGGCTAAAAAAATTTAGTTCACCCTCAAGACATTTTTTATCGTCTGTTGTGGAAGTTTTCTGGTAAAAGTTGATGTGTTGCGATGTGATTGGTTGCATTGTTTACGTCAGTGTTTTGTGATTGGCTGATTTTCTTCTGCCTTTCGCTCTTAAACTCCTTTATTAGAATTATGTATTATTATTTAAAATAACAGTCCAGTGAAGTTCCTGGGGGAGGGGACGGGGGGGGGCGGGGCGGGGGAGTTCTGATGAGCAGGAGCGGACTAAAAGCGCTCTAGACCCTGCGGCAGAAAAAGGTATTTGGCCCCTGATTACTGATGGCACATTCATCCTACAGACTTTTACTTTAATGACTAATAAATGCAGTAGCTCAAGATTCCTGACATCTCCAGTTTTTCGTGGACAGAAGTGGGTTGTTGCCATATGCTACTGCGTTCACTTACTTACTTAGTCGTTCCCCTTCTACCGTGAGGTGTAGAGGTTTGGAAGAGAGAGCGCCATACTATTCTATCGGCTGTCTTCCTCCTGGCTTGGTTCCATTCTAGTCCTCGGTCCTTCAAAGATTGTCTAATGTTGTCCTCCCAGCGGACTTTGGGTCGTCCTGGAGGTCTGGATCCCTGGCTATAAGTTTCCCATGCTTGCCGTGGTAGCCGATCTTCATATGAGATTGTGCGAGGGGCTGCCAACCTCATCATGTAAAATAAGTTGCTGCAGAAACCATAGCTGCAGGCTTTCTGTAAAGGAACCGGCTGCAGCGGTAGCGCCATGCTCCATACATAACGAAAAAAGTAAATGATGATTTAGCACATGGCATATTCCCCAACACATGGTATAAAAACTTGTAAAACGGCAACTGCTTTTGGGAATATGACAATAACAAGCCGGCTTAGCAGCTTACCTAGTGTTTTTCACTAGACTTCTTCAGGTGCCTGGTCCAGAACAGTCATTGGCGATCATGACCCTTCAATCTTCTCTGTCTTTTGATAGTCTAATGAGGTTGTTGTTGCCCATGCTGTTGTTTGTTGCCCAGTTGTTTAAGCTTTCCACATACATCTTTCTCTGCCTTCTTCTACCTGGTATTTTCCCACATAAGACTAATTCCTCCACTCCTCCTCTTCTGTTAATATGTCCCATAAATGTCATTTGTCTTTTCCTGGTGGTTTTGATGGGCGATCTATTAACACCCGCAGCTGTCAATACCTCGGCATTTGTTTTCTTCTCTGTCCACGATCTTCTCAGTATCCTTCTCAAAAACTACATTTCCGCTGCCTCCAGTTTTTTCACCATTTGGTTACTCATTGTCCAACATTCGCATCCATATAAAAGAACGGACCACACGTAGCCCCTTAGTAAGCGAATTTTTGTACTTATGGTGATGTTTCTGTTTTTCATTACGTTGCTCATCCTAGTAACGGCTTCTTTGGACATCGCGATCCTTTTCTTTATCCAGTGCCCTCTTAAGGCATGGGCACACTGGGGGCTACTACTTTCCCCATGACCTAATTAATTTGACAGAGAGTTGCCTTGCTTATGAAATACAACTCAGATACGCCCCCGCGCGCGAAGT